>JAXQQM020078655.1:0-156120 GCA_034641835.2 Pinus albicaulis
AAACCAAAATGAAGTGAGCAGAGGATTTCTTTAAGTTTTACTATCTTTAATTAAACAATATTATATTGAGGTATCAACATTAAATGAATCGAGTGAGACTGAACTACCTAAATCTAAAACTAGACTAAGTGAAACTGAATTGGGACATTTTGATGGACAATTTCAATACCTAGAAAGTTGTTGGAATTAGATTCTCGAACACTCCCCCTTAATTACAACCACATAAAAAATTAATTAAGATTCCTCGTGGTGTATGTCTCACCGAGCCTTACAAAAAAATTTGACTTTAACTAGATTTAGTTTTCTTCTCTTTTTTCCATATTCTATAGCCTCTAATTTTTTTCGGCATTTTCTTCTTATTGTATTATTCAAAACTTTGTTTCTGAATTTGCTGGTGCAGGTCTTCTATTATTCCAGGTTGTCTAAGAATGTCCTAGATTTTTTCAAGAAATGACTTGTATGAGGGTTTCTGTGACATATTGTATTTTGTAGTGTGCTTTTCATCATCAATCTGTTGCAACATAAGATGAGAATAATATTTTACCTCTTAGAAACTCCAATACCTCAAAATTTGATTGACGTGTTCATCATGCATGCTGTCTTCAACCCTCATATCTACAACTTCTGTTTATACCTCATCTAGACATGCTATTGCAAACATTGTTTCAAAAAAAATAAACTTTTTTCCATAATCATGATGTGTACCTCACATCTAAAATCAATGGTAAGTGTAAAAATATCTCCAAAGCCACATTGGTTTTGTTCCTTCTGCTCTACAATGGAAGCTTTCTCTTGTTGTGCTTCCTTCTTTTCTCTTGCCCCTATCTCTCTTTATGTTTTCTCTTTGCAGCCTTCTTTCTTTGCATCTGCCTTTATCTCTATTTTTGTTTCTATCTTTATGTCTGTCTCATCTTCACTAACCTATGTTGTTGCAAACAGGTAGTCTTGAATTGACTCAAGTGGGATTTTATCAATGAATAACACCTTGTCTATAGAATATTTATGTTGCATAAAAACACCTCTCAATGGTATCCCAAGCCTCCTTGGTTGTCTTGGCATCTAAACTCAAGTGAAGAATGTTGTCATCCATAGATTATTTTATGTATTTTAATGCAAATGTGTCTTTTTGCCTCTCCACTTCCAGATCTAAAAATATCTCAAACATCTCCTGTTATAGCTTTAACCTTTTGGCTTTTCCCATTTGTTGAGTTTTGGCTCATTACGACTTAATAAGTAACACAAATTGTAGACATGACGTCGTTGCTTGGCTTCTACAGTAAAACGTTCTTGCATCTATTTTATTTAAAATATTACCATGCCCACAATAAATTCTATAAGCCTTTTAAACATCAAATAAACTATGTTTAAACCATACAGTAAGTCCCTCTCTTTATAACATATAAAAGTTTTTTTTTTTTTAAACTTCGTAGAAAAAACTTTTCATTGATTCTCTTTTTTTTTAAATATAATTTCAAGCAAATTCATTTTTTTAAATCATGTGGAGCCTATTTAAAGTATTACATGGGCCTCCATAAATAATAGGAATCTCATATCAGCATTAAAGGAATGAACTAAACACATTAAAATAATGCCATCATACTTTGATTTTTTTGTGCTCCCGATTCAAATGCTCCTTCCATATGAGAAGATGACTTCAAAATTCAAAGAAAATGTTGACCATTGAGTCCATAAATTTTTCATGCGCTCTTCCCTTTTTTTAATAATATGATCATAATGCTCTGTGTGGTGAACAGAGGGTGCGTTTTTTGGAATTTATGATGATTCCTTAACAAAAAATGACGACCAAAATGACCTCAGTCAACAAAGAGATTTCACAAAAAAAACTTGCAGGTGAAGCATAAAAAGTAAAACTCTTTTTCATTAACAAAATAGTTTAATACAGTCTTCAAAATTTTCAGTTCTAGTTTCACAAAATTTTCTTTTCTGGGCTACTACACACACAAATTCCTCTTTCTAACACTCTTCTTCACACTCTGTTTTCACACAGTCTCTCACTCTTGAGAAAACTGCTCTCATTCTCTCACTCTATATGTTCTCCTCTTAGCACAAATTACATTTTATATCACTTCTGTCTATATATGTATTGTAGAAATATATGTTTACAATACATATATTAAAAATTATCCTAATTTTAAAATAAAACTATTTTCGTGGCACATAAAACGAAATAAAAAATTAAACCAAAGTTCAAAACCTTATAAAACCATATTACGAAAAATTTCAATACATCATGCGATGGGTAATCACATAGATTAACCCGCCCACTGACTGGGCTTCGAAACCTTGTGATGAAGCGTCATTGGTTGAGGATGAATGAGCTGGAATTGGTGGGGTCAGCCTTATCGCACGGTTGCAAAGGGCTGCCAACGTAAGCACAGGATCATGCGATATGAATTTGATTGGTTGTTAGTTATTAACATGGAATGGTGGGGTATTTTTATTGGATGCCTATGAGGAGGTCGTGGGATATAGGTGGGAGACAATGAAACGACGCCACTTTAGTTACGCCTCGGTAGACGTGGATCGGAAGGGACCAATCTTTTCATGGTTGTGAATGGTGCGATGAGTGCCTATTGGATGGCAGATATGGTGACATGGAGGTTTTCAAACTAAAAACAAAGAACGGGTTTTATAATGGTTGGTGGATAGGAGTAAAGGCACGGAGGTAACCTGGTCAAACCATGATTTTGTGAATCAGAAATGGCTATAGCCTATTGGAGAAAAAATGATTTTGTAGGCGATTCAACACAGAATTGAATGCACTGTGGAATGAAAATTTAAAACAATTTTTCAGCTGCTCCTATCCTTCAGTTTCAAATAAAAAATGAAGTCTGTTGTACTACTGCTCAGGTTTGTAGTTGGGATTAATTTCCAACACTCCCCTTTAATGACAACTATTGTTTTCATGCATTCCTAGACATTTTCTGATATAATTAAAACTTTTCTGCCCCAATGGTTTTGTTAGAATATCAACAAATTGTTCTTGTGTTCTACAATGCTTCAGAACAATTTCTCCATTCTTCATTAATTCTCTAAAGTAGTGATACTTTGCATCAATGTGTTTTGTTCTTTTATGAAACACTGAATCCTTGGATAAAGCTATTGCTGAGCTATTATCATAATAAACTATTGTGCCTTTTACCTGTTCATGACAAACTTCTCAACATTCTTCTCATCCATACTGCTTGACATGTCTCTATTGTAGCTGCCACATACTCTGTCTCTGTTTTTAATAAAGACACAATTGATTGTTTCTTAGAAGCAAAAGAGATGGCTCATGATCTCATATGAAAAACATATCCAGAGGTGCATCTCATGTCATCTATATTTTCAGCCAAATCACTATCAATAACGAGAAGAACACATCACTTATGCTTCTTCATAGTCTCTCCCTTGTTGCTTTGCTTGTAGCATTTAACAAAAAGTCTCACCTTTTGTCTTTTAATCTTACCTTGATCAGTGCTTTTGGTTTTATAAACCCATTTTACTCCAATCACTTCCTTACATTTTGGGAGATTAACTAATTGCCATGTTTTTTCCCTTCTCTATTTCATTAATTTCTTCATCCATAGCATGTATCCATTTCTTATCTTTTACTCATTCTTCAAAATGAATAGGATCTTCTACATGACTATATAATGCAAATAAGAGTTCATACCTTAATTATTTTCCTCTTTCTCATAGATTTCATTCGGAATCTTGAATCTTGGTTCCTCTTTCACTTGTTGAAACTTGTGCTTGTAGAAGCACTCAAATCTACTCCTTGCCACATGCTTAGTGAGGCATTGTTATCACTTCTCAAGGGTGTTCTCATACCTACTTTTGGTGTCCCTTGTTGTCCTTGTATTGATGGAGGTGGTGTTGCTAGTGAGGGATTTCTTTCATTCATTTATTCCTCATATTCATCATGAGATAAATAGGTTTTTACATTCACTATAATCTTAATGCTTCCATGCCCAAGCTTCTTCATCAATAAATTTCACATCTCTTGCTTATCATAAACTTCTTGGTGGATCATTTATATAGTCCGTATGCATTTGATTCATCATTGTAACCTAAAAACATGTAATCCTCCCCCTAATGTCCGACTTTCTTCCTTAGTTGATCTTGAATGTGTGCATAAGCCACACACCCAAATACTCTCAATGTGTGGGTGACAAACTATTTTATGCCACTCCATGCTTCTACGAAACTCTATTCATAACACTCTTTTTTTGGGCATTTGTTCACATCATATGCTACACAATGTACAAATTCAACCCAATATTCATTTGGAAAATGTTTTTACTTCAACATGCTTCTTACCATATCCATGATGGTTTTATTTTTTCTTTCAACAACTCCATTTTGTTGTGGTGTATACCTTATTTTTTCAATTTCTTATGAATTCCATTTTCTGCCAAAAAATGAAATAAAAACTTTGGAGATATATTCTCCTCCCCCTCGATCAAAAATGATATTTCACAAAGAAAACTTGTAGGTGAAGCATAAAAAGTAAAAATTTTCCTTCATTAACAAAATAGTTTAATACGATCTTGAGAATCTTCGGTTTTCGTTTTACAAAATTTTCTTTTTACGAGTCGCTACACACATAGCTTCCTCTCTCAAACGCTTTTGCTTCACACTCTGTTTTCACACAGTATCTCACTCTTGAGCACACTTCTCTCCTCTCTCTCACTCTATATGTTCTAATCTTGGCATACATTACATTATGTCACTTGTGTCTATATATTTATTGTAAACATATACATTTACAATACATATATATTAAAAGTTATCATAATTTTAAAAATAAAACTATTGTTGCAATGCATAAAACCAAATAAAACATTAAACAAAAGTTCAAAACCTTATAAAACCATATCGCAAAACATTTCGATACATCATGCGACGGGTTATCACATTGATTAACCCACTGTTGTCTGGGCTTTGAAAACCCCTGCAATGAGGCATCATTCATTGAGGATGAATGCGCTAGCATTGGTGGGGTTAGCCTTATTGTATGGTTGTGAAAAGTCGTCGATGTAAGCACAAGATCCTGCGATATGAATTTGATTGGTTGTCGATTGTTGACATGGCATGGTGGGGTATGTTTATCGCGCACTAGTGAGGAGGTTGTGACGTAGGCAAGAGATGGTGTGAAATGACACCGATTGGTTGTAGATTGGTGTGACGTGGACTAGTGGGGTCCATTCTTTGTGTAGGTTTCGAATGGTGCAATGAGCACCTATTGGATGGTGGAGACGGTGACATGGAGAAATTTTCAAATTCAAAACAAAGAGCGGGTTTTATAATTGTTGGTGGATAGGAGTAAAGGTGTGGAGGTAACGTGGTGAAACCACGCTTTTGTGAAACATAAAGGGCTATGGCCTGTTGGAGAAAATTTAATTTTGTAGGGGATGAAACACATAATGGAATGCACTTTGGAGTGAAAAAATTAAAACAAGTTTTTCAGTTGCTCCTATCCTTTTTGTTTCAAATCAAAAAATAAAGTTTGTTGTACTACTGCTCAGGGTTTGTAGTTGTGATTAATTTCCAACACTCCTCTTAATCACAACTCTTTGTTTTCATGCATTCCCGGACATTTTCTAATATAACTAAAAGCTTTTATGCCCCAATGGTTTTGTTAAAGATATCAGCAAATTGTTCTTATGTTTTGCAATACTTCACAAAAAATTTCTCCATTTTTCACTAAGTCTCGTGATGTAGTGATCCTTTTGCATCAATGTCTTTTTGTTCTTTTATGAAACATTGAAATTCTTTTTAGATAAAGCTATTGCTCGAGCTCTTATCACAATGAAAGCTGTTGTGCCTTTTATCCGCTCATGACACAAACTTCTCAACATTCTTCTCTTCCATACTACTTGACATGCTATCTGGTGTAGTCTGCCACATACTCCGCCTCTGTTGTTGATAAAACCACAATTGGTTGTTTCTTATAAGCCCATGAGGTGGCTCATGATCCCATATGAAAAACATATACGGAGGTGCTTTTTCATGTCATCTATACTTCTAGCCCAATCACGTCGGTATATCCAATTAATTCAAAATTTTCATAAGAGGTGTATAAAATTTCCATATCTCTTTGTTCCTTTCACATACTTTAGAATTCTCTTTCTGTCGCTTGCCAATGTGCCTCTTTTGGCATTTCCATGAATACGTAAATTAAAACTCATAGCACGCATAATATCCGGCCTAGTTGCAGATCAAATACATAAGGCTTTCCAACTATACTTTTATACAAACTTGGATCAAAATCCTAGCTACTATATTCCTCGATTAATTTCAATCCCATCATTATAGAAGTAATTGCTGGTTTGCAATCCTACATGTTAAATCTTTGCAAAATTTCTTTCACATATTTTTGCTTGAGAAATAAAAATTCTATTTTCATTCTTCTCTACTTCTATTCCTAAGAAGTATATAAGCAATCCCATATCGAGTCATCTAAAATTCCTTTTTTCATTCTTGTTTTAAAATTCTCAATGAGGTAAGCATCATTACCTGTGAATATCATATCGTCAACATATAAAATAGCAATAAGCATCTTACCATCCCTTTACGGGTTCTCCTTCACATTTCTCAAATTCCATTTTCCGGTAGATAGGCATCTATCATCACTGTACCATGCTCTTTGTGCTTGTTTCATGCCATATAGAGGTTTCTTCAATTTGGATACTTTGTTCTCTTGGCCTTCTTTCTCATAGCCCATACGTTGTTCAACATAAACTTGTTCCATCAATACTCCATTAAGGAATGCCGATTTCACATCTATTTGGTAGAATTTGCACTTGTGTTGTCTTGCTATGGACAACATTGCTCTTACTATTTCCATTCTTGCAAACTGGTGCAAAAGTTTCCTCATAGTCTCTTCCTTGTTGCTTTGGTTGTGGCCTTTTACAACAAAAATTGGAAAAAAAATGAAGCGAGGAGGATTTACTCTCCTCATTATTACAATTGAGTTAAATAATATTAGATGGGAGGCATCAACATTAGATAACTCTACTGAGACTAAACTAAAACTGAATTAAGTGAAAGTAAACTCTAACACTTAAATGAATAGTTTCTACACCTAACAAATTAGGTTGGAATTAGATTCTCCAACAAAACCACCAAAATATATACTTCAAATACTATACAGTTTAAGTTCGTTCCATTCTAGTATAATATCATCAACTCAACTTTAAACTTTAAACATTACTTTTTTTATTTTATGGCATTTTTATATGATTAGCACATAAAGAAAAATGACAAGTATTATCGAGCTGGAAAAACACATTTGAAAGCACATTAAGCCATTCAAATGCAAAAGTCATCTTAAAAAATAAAAAACAAATGTTGGAATATCATTTCAATAATTCAATATACACTTAAAATGAAGTAGAAGGTCATATCTTATCAAATAAGTTATTCTGATTTCTACAACTCTATTAGACATCTGAACGCGTCCTGGCATATGTAGTTACGGTAAAGACTCCTCCGAAAAAGCCATCTCTCTTCCCAGCATTACTTTCCTTTAAAACTATAATTTTAACCCAAGGTTTTCCATTACGTATTTATAAACTCGGTTTCCAACCTATTAAATATTGACAAGTCTTTTATTTACATGAACATAATCTCCATGTGCAAGAAAACATTTAATAAATCGTAACTTTCATTCCTCGTGTTAATTGAATGTGGGTTTACTGTACATACTTTTATTTTACAATCCATTTAGATTTTACTGGGTTTTATTTTAGTACACAGTATTATCCTTTCATACATATTCCAATCCTATTTGTGGCATATTTTCGATCTTCATAAATTACCAGTTATGGACATACAAAACACATATAGATAAATACTTGAAGATATTCATCAACAAAGAAACAATACACAGATTTTATGAATACGCTAACATTACATTTAGCCCCCAATAATATTAGGAAATACCATAACTGATATGAATTAGGATGCAAATACGAACATCAATAATCCAATCATATCGTCCATGGCTTAAAATGCAAAGACAACGTTAACGCACATATATAATCTCATTAAAACAACAGTTTCAATACAGGTCATCCACGAAATTAAGAAATGAAGATCCATACAGAATAATCATAATTTAAATCTTGAATTTATTGAGGAATGAATGGGTTACGTCAACTCTCGCAGTGGCAAAGATGAATGGGAATCTATTCTAAAAAAAACGTTCTGAATATTTAAAGAATGATTTGTCCATTGATCATAGAAGAGAACTCCTCATATTCATCTTGATTGTGAATATTCTCGGCAATAGAACGGCCAAATATAGTATTGGAATTGTTATGCATCTGTAACCTAGTATTAACATGATCTTCTTTAATAACAAATATTCTTTTTGTTGTTTGTCAATGGTTTCCTTCACTGATTACAGGGCGGGGCAACTATCAGCAGTGTAAACCCTAGAATTATCCCTCGCAGCCGCCGTATTCATGGAACCACAAATGTTTAGACATCCCCCATGCTAAAGTGTTCCTCCAAACTCGACCTCTCCAAAATCATAGAGTGGTGAATCCAAAGACAAGATGTCTTCACGTGCGCTCTAGGTCGGGTGGCCTCTAGGTGGAATGCCTCCATATAGTGAGACATCGATGTCGAAATAGGTTGCTCATATGGTTGGGAAACCTTCTTGCATTGCTTTTAAAACACAAATGCGATTCCCTACCCTTCCTTGCATTGGATCTATGAAATAGAAAGGGTGTGTGCACTCTCATCCAGAATTGATGTTGTTGTTCCTCCCTACCTCCTCCTTCCAGCTGCAATTTTGAGCAGTCATGTTGTTGATTGATTGCTTGGACCTCTATGTATGAGATCTGAGAGACTTTGTAAGGATAAAAAAATCCCTCCTATTGGAACATGTGCTCCTCCTTCCTCTACATGAGGCACTAGATGTGCTCTAAATGTGGTGGCGTTGTTGCGCTAATCTCCCTCAATGTGTATGGGAAAAATCTCAGCAATTGGATCCTCTGTGAAAGGAGATCCCCATGCCCTCTTTTGAGAATATGAAGCTGGGGGTCTTTCTTGTGATGTGTAATGCACAGAGGTCAGCTCCTCCCATGGTTTTCTACAGGTGGAGTGTCCTTTATCTGTCTGATTTTTTGTTCTCTCAGAGTTTTCCTTTCTCATGTGTCTTAGGAAGTTTTTACCAAACCTTTCAATCAATGTTTTTATGAATCTTGCATAAGAAAGTGTTGGAATTATTTAAAGGAAAAGATTCAAAAATCCGCCATGCATGAGCCTTTACCTTTGAAATGTAGTGGTACAACTTTGATGGCTTCCTCTTGAGAAATATGGAGTGCGGCTAATTAGGATTCTAGCTCCTTCACCCAAGCTCCAAGCTGAACATGTAGGTGATCAGAAAAAGTAGATAGAAGAAATCTATCACATCTTACATTGCTTTCTCTTCTCCACTGGATCTTGCAAAATCTTTGGAAATTGGTATGATCTCTAAACCTCTCGAGTTTGAGATTCATACTCTTGCAACTGAATCCTTAGAGTTCTCCTCTTAGGCATTCTTCCTCCTCCTATCCATCTCCAAGATATATCTGTGCACTTGAATGTAGTGTGCATCATGGTGTGTAGTTGCATGCTTTCATTCACCATGTGTAGATTTAGATCCAACTCTAGATTCAACCTCTTTTGGAGATCCCATCTTTAATATCATTTTCTTTAGCTCTCCTTGAAAGCTCTACATAGATTTTGGAAGAAGCTTTGTAAGATTGTGTTCCTTTATTCCTTCACATATTGAATATTTTTGGATTCTTTCCATCTCTCCTTCCTCCCCAATAGCGGCATCTCACGGGCTAAGCCGAGGAGATCACCTTTTTTATACATATAATATTCCAAATGCAGGCAGCACATGAATCATGCACTTAAAATGCATTTCCAACAACATATTTAATAAAACAGTAAAATTGTCACTTGGATCCCATAGATACATCCATATATCATCTAAATACAAGATTATATTAGAAAGAAATGAAAGCTAGGTGGGTTAAATAGACCTCCCACACTAGTGTAAGCGAAAATGACTAAAAACCCCAAAACTACATTTCATAGGAGTTCTTGCATAAAGTGACTATGCAGTCTTATGGGAGTTTTAATGTAGAAAATAAAAATAAAAATAGATCTACTCTTATGTTATATCATGCTCATAAACTAAGATGTAGTCTCCTTATACAAATCTGAGAGAACTTCGCGAGGTTTCTTGTCGAAACACTCTGCATACAAATGTGATCTTGAAAATTACTAACTAATCGTTGCAACATAGAAACATAAGAGTGTATAAGTCTAAATGATGAATTATATGATTCATATCCCTCAAGTTCTTCCCCATGAAAGGATGAACCTATCAATCATAATAAAACACTACCACTTGAGCCACCGAGCCATGCACTAAAATACGCACTCCAAAATAATGCATTTCCTAGATTTGGAACACCAAGGGAATGTATGGAAATGTGTGGTATGATACCATAGATCTTAAATCAGCCATGAAGCTCTCCAAAAAGTCCCTGAAGTGAAGGAAACCTTCCTCAATGAGAAACTAGCTCGGGCGGTTACAATCCCTTCCTTTCTTTGCCAATGACAACGCACAATCTCTGGAAAAAATGTGCTGATGAAGTTGGCTAATGCTTGGCACGAAAACTTGATGTGGAATGATGAATGAAAAATCTACCAATGAGGCTCCTCAAGGAAATAGTTGGGATTCACCTTTCAAAGACACCCATGGTAAAAACGGCCACTACTATTTTGTTGAGCAACAGAGGAAGCAAAAGTACGCACGGACATGAAAGACAATCTAATACATGATCCATAATCTTGCCATCCTCTTCTTATACAAAAACATGAGTTTGCTTGCCTTTTCCCCACTCAATTAGTTCATTATACATCTCCCCCAAAGATTTGCATTATTCTTCCTTGGATTCCTCCTCCTCTAAAGCACGTTGTTGACTTAGTGAAACGGCTTGACTTTATCCTTGTTCGGACATGGAGGTGTTTTATTAAGCTAGAAAGAGTGTATCCTTTCACAATTGGAGTGTTTTTTATCCTCCTTAGGAGAATTATGGGCTTTTCTACCCATTTATTCAACGACTAGAGCTCTGCTAACTCCAATGTTCATTTAGCTTTGAGGCTAAAATTTTGGAACATTATAGCATGGGTTTATTGATGGAGTGTTCGAGGATCACTTCACATATGATGCACTTGATGGAAAAGGAGGAGTGAGTGATGGAGTAGTGGATGAAGACATCTATTGATGATATGATCTTCTTGACTTGGATTTCCAAGAATAAGAAGAAAGAACTTCATATGACACATGGTTCGTTCCTCTTGATGGGAACATTTTATCTGAAATATGGAGGCTTATTCATGGATCATATTATCATCTTACTCTGTTAGCCACCTATAAATTTTTGACAAGAAACAGGTGGCTAATTATTTTCTGAGCCTTCAAGATAAACATTTCATGAAAATATTTCATCCTTGAAGCCTCTGTTGTCCTCCTCTCCTTGAAGAGTCTTCACGATGTTTCAAAAAAAAAAAATCCTCTTATTTGGTGAAGAAGCTATTTGTCAAAAAGGCCTCCATCACTTACTATGTCATCCCCACAAAGCCTCCATTTTTATTTCTTTTACCTTTTAAAATCCCCACAATAATCCTCACAACACCCATCTCATCCCATAAAACCTACTTTGAGAAACCTCATATTATGCATGATACGGTTTAAAACGCATATTTTCTCTACGAGCCTCCATTTAGCCTAAAAGGCACTATTTTGGCAGAAAACCCTTTATTTTACATTATAATAGAGTTGAGCCCCCCAGGGCTTATATACGTAACCCCTTTCTTCATAGGCCATCAACCATAATCGGGCGCTTAAAAGCCAAAAACCCTTTAAAAGGCTCAAAAATGCATTCTCGGCTCCTGATATTAAGCCCCCAAAGGCTTAAACTCGCTACTAACCCCGGTCCTTTCCATCCATGGGACCATGTATGGGCGCTTTTGTACTAAGCCCCTTTCTCCCCTTTTTCCCTCTGCGAATGCACATTTCCCTTGTTTATTTTTCCCTATGGTTTGGTGGAATGAATATGGGCCATAGGTCTACGCGATCCCAGCGGTCATTCATTTCATCACTCATATCCTCCGCTTGAAGCAGAAAATATGCGACATCCATCGCATGAATCCAACTATCCACGGTGAACTTGATGGCCCACTTTTGCTCATTCATCCTCCCACATCGCATTGTTTTTCCAGCACAGCAGGATCTCTCTGCTCCACATCCAAACGGTCGAGAGGCATATCACATGATTTTTATACACGAATGTTAACGGTCAAGGATTGCGTGATATCGATGGTATTACTTTGCCATCGCGAAATGGTGTATGGAATCACGTAGATTTGTTAAACCATTGCCACTCCAGCACCACGTGAAAACGCCCCGGTTGGTTTACCCTCCTCCCTTGTGTGTTTTCATGCGTGATCTCATCGTTCATTGATATGATCCGCGGATATGATCTAATATTACCCCGCCCATTCTCCTTTCACATGCTCCCTAATGACTCTAACTCAGCGGTCTCCAGCTGTTCCTCACATTCGATCAGCCAGATGAGAATACAACCTCACACCATTCACTAATTTCTTCATTCATCCTTCTAGCGACCACTATCCACCTGATCTAGATCGTGGGTGCCAGCACATTAGGTCTAATCTAGCAGTCCCGATTCCCCCCACCAAACCTTCATCATTCTACCACAATTTCACCTCCGGAGAGCACATTTTTCGCCATTTTTCTGCTCCGACCTTACCATTCACCCACTGCTCCTTCATCTTCCCTAGGTCCCTCACAACACCTCCCTCTCTCCCCTTGGATTTCTTAACATGTTTCTGTTTTTGCGGGATATAAGATCGTAAAACGTACTCTTTGTCGGTGAGTACGGAAAAGGGTATTTTGGAACACATAATATCGAGTTCCAAGACTAGAGATCATGAGGAGATATCTTTGAGAAAAGGTTCAAAACATATTTATTAAATAAGCACTAGTTAAACCCTGGTTAAAGCCTATTTAACCATTAAACTTTCTTTGATACTAGAGATAGCAGACAAGTGTCATCAGTCAGAGTGAATGAAGAGATTAATGTTTGTCATTTGAAAATTAATAATTTAATCAATAAATTAAAAAATAAGAAGAGGCCATTATGAGACCATAAAGAAGATCGAGGAATAATTAGGACTAAAATGAGCCTAAAAAGTGAAATAAAAAGTGTTTTAAGGAAAATACAAAAATTTATCGATCGAGAAATGCCTCCACTATACACAGTAATTGACCCCCTCTCTGACCACCAAAAGATACACCTTCCGAAGAAAATAAGAAAGGTCTAGTCACTACGAAAAGGAACAAGGATATTTGCCTAAATGCAATTTGAATAGTTATCTCCTAGCGCCAACAAAGTGATTTTAAAGGATCTTAAGTAGTCTAAAGTCGATCTTCTCATACATCAAGCCTCAAAGGGCAGAAGAAATAGTTATGAAAGTATGGGGAAACCTACATATTTCTATCCCCCTTGCTTATTTGAAAGGTCGGAGAAACTGACTAGAGTACAACTACAAGAAAAATACCATTAAATGAAGCATGGAGCGGGGAGATTTTGTTGCCTGCTCGAAGCCCCCGAGGGCGAAACATTAAGTTCTTCATTTAATTGAGCCAATTTGTCTCTTCTACTACTTCATTCCCTCATTCACCTATAAGTATTCATTGAGAAATTCTGTAAAGTGGTTGTTGTTGGTTGATAGGGATTCATTCGTGTTAGAATTGTTATTCGGGGAAGTAGTTGAGTAGTTTCTAGTTTAGTAGGTGGGAAGGTATGTATTTTAAGGTCAGGCTCAAAGTGGCCTTTAGTTTTGCCATCAATTAATCAAGTAGATTGACGGGATCTGGTTTATATTATTGGTGATGTATTCTCTTTGTAATTGATTCCTTTCATGTTTTATATTGTCCATATTTCTACGATAAAGAACAACAAGCATAGATTAAAGTATATTCTTTGGAAGTACCTAAATCTCCCTTGTAAATCTTTATGCTGATGTTTTTACTGCTAAGTTGTGTATCTAAGAGCTAATTCATCATAGTTTAACCAATATAGTAGTTGGTTGGTCCATTATTATTGATGTTTGAATTTAGAATTAGTTTCCTAGATCCCTTTGAGTGCGTGTGAAAAGAATTGAAGGTTAAAAGCCCTCCCTTTGATCTTAGGCCTTACTCTCTTGTTTCATCTTTTATATGTTTTCTACTACTTTGAAAGTAGTTATGAGGTATTTGTTGGATAGTCTTTCTTTTCAGTATGATAAAGCGAGGTCTAGAGTTAAATGACCTCTCATCGATATTAAGCTACCTTTGTGCCTTTATGAGATTTTCCTTTGAAATATGTCAAAATCGATCCTGAGTTAAATGACCTACGACTTGATCTTAGGCGCATTTGGTCTCTTTCTTTCACCCATTCTTAATGTTCCATTCCACCATCTATCTAAAGAGATCCTCTAGTGTAAATGACTTACCCTATGGAAAACCTCGGTTGTTCCATATGCAACTAATCCCCTTTCATGACTCCATAGCCCGATGGATTGACGCTTTCTTGACCTATCTTCTTTGGCGAAACATCCTGGCTGCTTTGTTTCTTTCATTCCATAACCTTCTTAGTTAATGATCTCCAACCCAACAACCAAATCATTTAAAAGCCCCACTGTGCTTCATACCTAACCTAATACCTCAATTTGAGCTCCAAAGATGTATCATTCTTTGCCTTTATAGAATATCCCTCTCTTAGATCCGGGGGAGTGCCAGATCTTAGGATCCCAAAGTGGTTTTGATGTTGTCCTATCTTTTGGTCTTGCCAATATGGCCAAAACACAAGAACCCCAACATAATGGCGGTCCTATTTGGGGATATGAGTAATTTATACCTAATACACTCTTGAGTCCTCGAATCTTTGGTTAGGTTGGTATTAAGTGCCTGGAGTGAGTGGATAACATCTGCTCCAAAACTTTCAAATTCGCCTTTTTGGCGACTTCACACTCTATAACTTTCAAGACCAAATGAATCCCTTTGGAAGAGGCTCACGGAGTAGTTGAGAAGATCTGATAACATCTTATCTGATTTTGCAACATACTTCCATATCTGACAAAGATATGCTGATGAACATGTATCACATCCTTGGATTCCCACTTTGGAAATGCGAAGTAAATTGGTTGAAAAACCTACCTACCTTTCAAGGTGAAAAATTTGATGATCCTTGTTACATCTCATCAAGTTTCATATACATGTGTGGAGATTTAAGTTTAATGGCATGATTTGTCTTCTAAAAATGTTCATAGCATTCGAAGGAAAAGCTAGGAATTGGTATGAATGGTTAGAACCCAGTTTGTTTTCTTTAAGGACATATAGTATTTTACAAGAATTATAAAGTAATCTCTCCATCCTTATCATGGGATTGATCAATCTCGAGAATATCATAAAGTACCTTTTAGAAATTGATGAGGATTTAGTTAATATGCATCTTGAAGATACGTATGACCATTCCAAGGAGCCCTTATGCATTCTAGGTATCGAAAGAACCTGGATGAATTAGTTGAAAAAGAAATTAACTTGAGAAATCAAAGACCTCCTCAAGATATTCTGAAAACACAAATGTTGATCCATCATCCCTTACGGCTGAGGCTCAAGTTGACATCTGACCTCAAATCAATTTCTGAGAAACGAGAGAGGCTGTTGTGCTTAGATTAGAGATTCACAAGAACAACTCCCTTCTGAGAGGTAAGGAAATAGATCGGATCATCGATAACTGACTAGCCTCTAAGAATTTTTTAACGGCAGAGACTCTTGTCCATTCATCTACGGGATTTTGTTTGGAAAGCTCCACATGTAGATTAGAATGAAGAAATAGTTAGCGATAATCCAATATGTGGGATTGGTAGCAGCATTACTTACAAATCATGATTTTTCTATTTTGATCTATCGATGATGATGTTCTCCCGAATAGAAGTTGACCTTCTCGAAGCCATCGTGTGATTTGTGGGAGGGAAATCGATTCCTTCAACTCCAAGAAAGTAATGAGCCAAGTAAGCATCTATGATATTGATGAGGAAAGCTATGAAAGTCTTGTAATAGATGAAGATTCATTGAATTTTCATTGTATTACCTGTAGATCATCGATGATAGTTTCCATGTGATTGAATATTAGCGGCCTTTCATCTCACAAGGAGAAGGAAACAAATGAAGAAATTTTTTAGCAAGTTGAAAATAAGAGCCTTCTCTTGAAAAAGAGGGAGCAATGGAGCAAACCCCTGCACAATAATACATTGATCTTCTCCTTGAGCTCCAACTTGCTAGATCAAAATATCTCAAAGCTACAAGGTGATCTTGCCATATTGAATGAGTCCTCCCGGTTAGATAATTATGAAGATGACGAAAGGAAGTCTCTTTCCTCAGAGAGTCTTGTTCTTGATCTAGTGGAAGAGGAAGCAATATCTTTGGTTGAAAACCACTTGTCCGTACTCACAACGAAGTATCACTTCAAAATCCTTATGCTCATTTCTGAAACATGTGAAGAAGGATCAAAGGTCATCATGTGCGGCTTATTTGCGGACAACGAAATATTTTAAGGCTTCCTTTAAAAACCAAAGAAAGTAAGGAGAGGCCTTTCCTATCCCATGTGCTCAAGAATTGGGTAGAAAATACGAGTCATGGGACCATATGATTGACGGATGTATTGGAAAGAAGATTTATAATCGTGTAAATATTCAACTTTAAGTAGGGCGGTGAAATCTCAATAAAGCTTAGTATGCGAGCATTTACTTATTTTGTTGAGTTTTTCTTTGAAAGGAAAGGTTTAAGATATGTAAACTTGAACAATGGAAAATAAGAATCGGCTCCTAACAAGCCCAAAACCCCGGAGGCTGAAATGAAGAATAAAAAGTCACTACAGCATGACTCCAAATCAAAGTCACAAAATAATGAAGGATCTTTGGTGACTTTTTGATTTGAAACCCTCCAATTGTTTTTTTCTCTGAAATTTTAGTCCATATGCGGCTTGTCTTTATGTTGTGGACCCACAATAGACCAGACAGTCTAATCTGGTTTGGTTGTGTTGATTTATATTTTAGAATGTAGAGAAATAAATATGCTGAAACGGTTTAATCCTGAGATATTAGTTTAGGTAGAGGAAAGTTTATGAGGCCAACTACTTAGTCTAGTCTCATGGAGTAATAAGATAGCATTAGAATATGTTTATTTTCTGTTTGTAAAAAATGATGATGTAAAAGGTCTGAGGCCTAAATGCACCTTGAAGAAAAATTGCTGGGATGATAGAATGGGTAGGTAGTTTTTTGGGAAATATTCTTGTAGATATGATGTTTTCATGATTGTAGTGATTGAAGAAAGAAAAAAGATGTGTCGAAGTACCGGGCATTTGGCCTACTTCCAAAAATAAATACGTAGTTCTTGACATCTTGAAGATGCCATCCCATGTGGAGCATTTGTTAGCCACATAAATTTTTGAGCAAACGGGTGGCTGGTATTTTACGAGCCTTGAGAAACATTTCCCTTGAAAATATTTCATCCTTGAAGCCTCTATGTGTCCTTTGCTCCTTGAAGAGTCTTCATTTCTATTTCCAAAAAAAAATCCTACTATTTGGTGAAGAAACCCTGCTACAAAGGCCTCATCTACCACTATGTCATCCTCACCAAAACCTTCATTTTTATCCCTTTTCCCAAAATCCTCCTAACCCCATCATCCACAAAACACTGTTGAAACCCCATATTAGCCAGCACATTACCCGGTTTAAGAAACCCCTTATTCCCTCTCCAGGAACCTCCATTTAGCCTAAAAAAGCACTCTTTTTGGCTTGAAAACCCTTTATTTTACATTATAATAGAGTTGAGCCCCGAGACACACTCTGTAACCCCTTTCTTCATAAGCCATCGGCCCTTGGCGGGTGCTTAAAAACCAAAAACCCTTTAAAAAAGGCTCACAACGCATTCTCGCTCCTTTGAAATATTAAGCCCCCAAAGGCTTAAACTCACTTTACTAACCTTGGTCCTTTCCATCCATGGGACCACGTATGGGCACTTAGCACTAATCCCTTTCTCCCTCTTTCCTCATGAAGGCCACATTTCCCTTTGTTTTTTATTTTTCCCTATGGTTTGGTACGGAATGAATATGGGCTGTAATCGCATTGAGGTGGATTCATTTCATCCCTCACTATCTCCAAACTGACAGAAATACGCATAGTCATCCACATGAATCCATGAGTCCCACAGTGAACAGATGGCCCACTTCTTCTCATGCATATTCCCACATCGGATGGTGGGGGAGGCATATCGCGTGATTTTTTCTGAACGTTAACAGGTCAAAGCTATACGTATCGATAGTATACTTTGCCACGCATCAGCGGTGTGTGGAGTCCACCAGAGTTTTTAAAACCGTTTACCGCTCCAACACCCATGCGTAAGCGCCCACGATTTTCCACTTACCACCCTCCTCCACTATGTGTTTCCTCACTTGATCTCCATCATTTGTTGATATGATCCGTGGATATGATCTAATCTTGCCCCACCCATTCTCCTTTCACGCTCCCTAATGACTCTAACTCAAACGATCTCTGTGGTTCATCTATTCGATCCCGCGGCCCGGGATACAACCTCGCCCATTCACTGATTTCTTCATTCATCCTTCCGAGCGACCTATTGACAATGATTTGTGGTGCCATTGTTAGATATAATCTCTTGGATTCGGACTCCCACACCAAACCTTCATCAGAACCACAATTTCACCTTCCAGGCATGGTTTTCTCCATTTGCCTACGATACACCATTTCTCCCCTACCCCTTTGTCTTCCCTCGGTCCTCCACAACATCCTCCCCTCACTCCCCTTGGATTTCTTAGCATGTTTCTATGTTTTTTGCGGGATATAAGATCGTAAAAACGCACTCTGTCACACAGAGTATAGATAGAATTATTTTGGAACGTGAATATCAGTTCAGACCAGAGATCATAGGGAGATACATTGAGAAGGTTTAAATATATTTTATTAAGAAGCATTGTTGGCGCTTGGTTAAAACCCTATTTTTCAGTAAACTGCACCAGAGACAGGAGATGAATGAGGTGTATCGGTGAAGAGAATCGAATGATTAATGTTTTTTCATTGAAAATTAATGATTTAATCCAATGATTAAAAGACAAAAGAGATATATGAAGACCATAAATAGGATCAAGGCCTAATTAGGCATAAAACACAGACCTAAAAGTGAAATAAAAAGTGTTTTGGAAAAACAAAAATCTATCAGTCCGAAACGCCTCCACCACCACACTAGAGGAAAATTGACCCTCTCACAGCCACCCAAAAGACACACAGAGGCCTCACATAAAACAAAGACGGTCTAGTCACTACCGGGAATAGAGGATATTTTCTAAAGATAGGCGAATAGTTATTTCTATTTGCCAATGAGTTACTGGAGGATAAGAAGCAGTGCTAAAGTTAATCTTCTCGTACATGAAGCTTTGAAAGAGGCCCAGTAATAGTTATGAAAGTATGAAACATATAGATTTATATCCCCCTTGCTTATTTCAAATGTCAAAATAGACGGCCAGTACAAGTACAAGGAAAAGACCATTAAATGAAGCATGGAGCATGACATTTTATTGCCTATCAAGCCCCCCGGGGGCCAAGAAACATTAAGTGCTTCATCTAATTGGGCAGATGTCTCTTCTACTATTTCATTCCCTCTTTCACCTATAAGTATTCATCGAAATTTCATTTTAAGTGGTTTTTGTTGGTTGATAGGGATTCATTCGATTGTTAGAAGCTGTTATTAAGCGATAGTTGAGTAGTTTGTAATTTAGTAGAGTTTGGGAAGAGAATCTGTATTGTAAAAGGCCCTTTGAGCTCAAAGTATGCTTAGTTGGTTTGCACATCGATTAATCAGCGATTCACCGGGATCTTTTGATCTATATTATTAGTGATGTATTCTTGCTGTAATTGTTCCTTTCATGTTTTTATACTTTCCATATTTCTACGATAAATAGCAACCAAGCATATATTAGGATATAAAGTTTGGAAGTATGCTAAATCTTCTTGTAAATATTTTTTCTTTGATGTTTTATGCTAAGTTGTGTATTTAAGAGCTAATTCATCATAGTTTTAACCGGTATAGTAGTTGGCTAGTCCATGCTTACTAATGTCTGAATTTGGGTTAGTTTCTAGATCCCTTTGAGTGAGTATAAAAAGCATTGAATTTTAAAAACCCTCCATATGATCTTCTAGGCCTGCTTCATTCATCTTATATGTGTTTTCTACTGAAAGTAGTTGAGGTGTTTGTTGAATTAGTCCTCTTTTAGGTATCTTTGAGTCACAGATTTAAATGATGATCTAATATTCCAAGCCTTTTGTGCCTTTATGAGAAGTTCCTTTGAAGATATCAAAGCGACACAGGGTTAAACAGCCTCACATTTGTCTTAGTTTACCTTCAGTCTCTTTCTTTCCTTAAATTCTTAATGTTCTGTTCATTTATCTAAGTGATCTCTAGTATAGATGACTTGCCTATGGAAAACCTCGGTTAGTTGTTATGCAAGTAATCCCCTTTCATGAAACTCCATGGCGAATGGATTGACACCTTCTTGACTTCACAAAAACATCTTGCTTCTTTGTTCCTTTCATTCCATAACCTTCTCTCGGTTAATGATCTCAGCTTGAACAACCAAATCATTTAAAAAACCCCTTGTGCTTCATACCTACCCTAATATCAATTTGAGCTCCAGATGTATCATTCTTTGCATTTATAGAAGATCCCTCTCTAGATCCGGGAAGGCTAGATCCTAGGATCCCAAAGTGGTTCGAGATGTTGTCTTGTGTTTTGGTGCGCATTCTGGCCAAGAAACCACAGGAACTATTGCCTCCGGTATATGGTAATAATTATGTTTTTGTATTTATTGATTATCTAACACAATATTTTTCATTTTCTTACCATTTCTATACGGTGCATTGCTCCACAGAGGAAAGCCTGTTGGACTTCATGGTATAAATTTTAGGCCAACATCTATGATGGGGATAGCCATATCTTAGATGGCTTTAGAAAACTATTTATTATTATTTTGTATGCTCAGTTCATGAACAAAGTGATTTACTATTCACCCCAATGATGTGATGACATACACAACTAGTAGTTTGTTAAGAAACAACTTGTCATGTTATTTTATGAAGAAACAATTAGAAACAATGCCTTTGTTATTACTTGGGATACTATTAGTAATTTTAACACTATGAAAAATATTAGTCCCTCTCTCATTTGGATACATGTGATGATAATTTCATATTACTTATTATGGGGTGGTATGGGAAAAGAACCAAATAGTGGGTCTTTGAATGTCAATTTTTTTGCTTCATGAAGGCAACATCATTGAAACACAAAATTTAGTAGTAGCTCTATATATCATAAGTGGAAGGAGATACAACATGGGATGAATCAGATTTGATCCATCATTTTCAGTTACAAAGCCCACAGGATATTCGGGAGCTTATGGTGGAGGATTTTCATTAGTTGCCATGTTGGAAAGGTGACTCATTTGTATGGATGATAGCTTGGTGATGGAGGTTTCGCATGGGAATAATAGTTTCCCAATGTATTTCAGATTCCATGCTTCAACAAGACCTCTAGATAGCACATTGTTTCCTCCATGGGTATTTTAATTCTTCATGATGCGAGAAATTTGGGATGGTCACCAAAAGCTAACTTGCATACTTGGGAGGGGCAGCTTGGAGATTCATTGATGAGACGACATATTATTCCTTGTAGGAGTTATCATGTAAGAAGATGCTACGGGAGGGAGGAGAGGAGGCTCTTTAGTTTCTATCCTTGTAGTTTCTTGAGAATAAGAAAAATTTAGGAGGGAGGGCGCCAATATTCCTAAATTAGCATCGGCTAATTGAATCTTAATTTTCTCTCCTTTAGTGAGATAAATAAATGGGTAAGGAGGCCCATACATATCTAATAATAGGCATAAAATCCCTCTTTATGTGAAAATGGTTCATGATAATTGTTGGATATAGCATCCTCATGTGTGGACAAGGACAAATACATGTGGACAAGGTCAAATTTTACCAAGTTAATAGCATTGGTATTGATGGAGTAGATAATCAATAGAGACAACACAGTATTAGTGGGAGGAATATTCCATGATGGTGGAAACTCTAATGGGTGGTGCCCAGGGTAAGAAGGCTAAAATTTGTTCATAAGGTCAGTAAGGTAGCCATAGTGAGGCATGTTATTGATTATTGATTTTGTAAGTGCATGACTATTTTTTCATTCTTTAGGCGTTTAGTTGAGATTCTTTGTGCTCGCGTAGCCTTGGGTGTTCTCGGGGAAGAATCCCATCTCCTTTATTGAGGCCTCTTGGGGGGATTTTCACTTTATTTCCACACTTTGGCTTAAGGAAGAAAAACTTCATTCTTTAGCGAGAACACGGAGTTTCTATAGAGTCTTTGTGTTGTGTTGTAGGAGTGTTGCGATTGGAGGGTTGAAAGCCTTACGGAGCTGGATTTTAGAGGAGGAAGGCATTATTCTCTTTGGAAGGTCAACGAGGAGGTTATTGAGATTTGTTTTACATTTCGGCACCAAGCCAACATATTCCCATCTCTGATGCGGTATCACAATGAGCTGCGTTTTTCGATGAGCATTTGTAGCGGGGGTTTTGATGTTTTGATTTGGAGGGTAGAGATCTTTAGTGTTAGGATCAGCCTTTCACTTGAAATATCTGTGGAGGAGATCTAGCATTTATATGTATCTTGAACACTATCTTCATCAGGATTATTAAATTGTAAAATCACTATTCATCCATGAAATTTTTGCCTTCAGAGCATTTTTGTTTTTTGTATATTTCGGGAAATACTTTCTAGTTGCCTTGAAGATGTGTTCGGGGGGCCTTATGTCTTTACTCCCAACACTTTGGTAGCTTATATTTGCAGTCTATATTATTGAACATTTCCGGTAGTAGTGTACGATCTAAACTCCATTGTACTTGTTCATGAGCTTGTTCTAATATGTAGCAACATTTCATATTTGGCATATGTATTCATAGGAGGCTTGCATGCCTTGATTATTTGTGTTATTACTTACTTCTATTATTCTTATTTGCTGCTGATTTACATAATAAAATGGATCCAGGTTGTCATACATTTTGGTGTAATGTTATTCAACTGCTTATTTCCGATTTTATGTTCATATATTCTGTTTCCCCATTTGGAAATATTACAATCTAGGATCCTTTGATTTGCCTTTGAGAGTTAAGTAGAGTGGGCAATCCTCCTATAATTTATCCTTGATTTCTCCTCCAAGTATTTATGATAAAATCCTTATAAAATTCTTAATAATCCATGATTTGTTGCACTTTCGTATCATATTAGGCACCCGAGTATGTTAGCCTTAATTTTTGATCGGCGATTGTCATTGATGTCAACCCAAGCAACACGGGGGATAACCCAATATTGAATGGGAAGTTTGACCTACCAAATTAATATATTCTAGGTCAATAATTATTTTTATGGTCTCTACTTGTCGATATTTTTAAGTTGATATGGCGTGCCGTATAATTCTTCACGGTTTGAGATATATTCATGTTTGAAGTTTGTACCCCGGTTGAAGTGGGCTAAAACCCCATGGGGTTGGGGCATGTGGGTCATTGAAAAGTCATAATTAATATTTCTTAAGTTCCTAAAATCCCTCCCACGTTCTTGTTGAAGCCCTCTCAGCAAGCATTCATATATATTGTGATCTTCATTTTCTCCTTAGGTAAGGGATTCGGCCATGCAGAAGCAGTCATCGTGGAATTTTCACTCTAATTTTTTTCTACGAAGGCTTAAAAGTTAGAGAATTTTTATGAGGCAAAGCCAAATCTGAGGAAGATGCCATAAACATTTTGAGATCAATTTGCAAAAATATTTTGGGAGATATGATCTATGGAATTAAGGGTTTTTGTAGGCTCTTGAAATTCATTTTCAAATAAGTGACCTTGGTCAAATAGTCATAACTCTATCTCACAGTATCGATTGGAATTGTAAAAAGTGGAAAATAGTGCATAGTATCTAGTTTTTCTCTCTATCAATTTCAAATAAAAAAGAGGAAAAAATGACAAGTGGCATTTCGTACAAGTGCACTGTTTGAGCTTGAGTCCATAATTAGGGCGAGTGTGAGAAATTGGGTATAACTCTCTCTTAAAGAATCAAATGAGTTAGAACTATGGCATTGGAAATATGACTCAAAAGGGAATAATCCAAGACCAAAAATAAAATATTACGAGATATGAGATAACGAGAGATATGCAGGATTCAATATCAAGCTCCTAGAAGGGAAAAAAAGCTAGATCATGTGTTGTCAAGGGTTGCAAAAGGACAAAATTTCTATGGTAGAAAAGCAAAGAAAGGTGCATTAAGAGGTAGCATGAAGATCGAAGGTGCATAATATCAGCAAAAATTTCATCATATGAAGTCTTCAGTGGGCAACCCTTTGTGTATGCAATCATTATGTAAAAGTATCATTGCACCTATTCATTGTAAATACATTATTGTACAAATTGTACTACTATCTATCTGCCAAGGGTTGAAGAAGCAACGTTGGGAGGTTTAGGATCATCATTAGGTGTTTGTGTCAAATTTGGGGTTATGGTCTACTATATCTTCTTCTTCTACATCATTCTATATCGTTGTATTGTGGACCATTTTTCCTGAATACAGAGTCATTCATTTATTCTTCTATAGGGTGGTAGAGTTTGGTGCTAGGGTGAGTTGTAGCTCATTGGGTGTTGGGGCATCCATTCGAGTTGACTGCGAAAGAATCTTTGGCATTGGAGCATCCATCCAGTGGGAGCTAGAGAAGAATGCTTTTCTAGATTCTAGGAAGTTGGAGCTTTATTTTCAATTGGAGTTGAAATGAATTATTAGAAAAAGCATTAGGTGGTTTTATCATGAGTGGGTTTCCACCTTAAAAATGTGTGAATTTGTGTTTCTCTTGTTTTACTAACATCGTGCACAAACATGATAATAATTGAAGATTAACTAATTCTCTAATTGAAAGAAATCTTGATTCACCCTCTCATTATTTCCAATAATTCTATCGAGAGTAGGTTCCTTGATAGTAGTTTAACAAGCGGAAGGAGGTCATGGAACATACAAATGGTGCCTCTATTCAATGAAAATAATTATGCACTTTGGAAATGAAGAATGGAGGTCTATGTCTTGGCGTAAGGATTCACAGTATGGGACACTTTTCCAAAATTGATTTACATCATCCACGGATGAGCAAAGGTAACAAGAATGTGGTAAATTATGCAAAGAAAAGAATATTATTATCGATGGAAGCTTATTGAATCTACTTATCGCAGGTGTTGGGTTGTAAAACTTCCAAAAATGTATGGGACAAAGCTTGAATATCTGGTGACTCAATTTTCAAAGAAGCAAAGCTTAGAATCTGAAAAATTTGAAGGCGACTTCGGAATGAAGAATATTGCAACATTGCTACATACTTCGATACATTGATGAAATATCATCTTATAGAAGGATTGGAGAGCGGTCACCGAGAACACTATTATAAGGAAGATTCTTAGAAACGTTGGGGAGATTCAACCCGAAGGTATGGTCTTGATCTGATGAAAATGAAGAAGCTTCGACAAGAGGAATTACATGGAGTTCTCATAGAATATAAGAAATGAGACTTGATGAAGAAGAGGGTACCATCTAGAAAGCTGCGCTCAGATTGCATCTAAGAAAACCAATAAGGATAAACAACCTTTAATTGAAAAGACATGCGGCTACAAGTGTGAAAGAAAGGAGATGATGAAGAAAGGTCTTTGAGATGAAGAATATGCTTACTTCACCGAGAGAAAACTACAAATTGGTAGGAACAATTAAAAGGTAAACTTCCATTGATATGTTCAACTATAATGAGGTTTTGCATTTTGCAACAAAATGTCGAAAAAAAATGTAATGGCAACTGAAGAGAAATAAAGAAAGGCTTTAAGAAATTCAACAACAAGGATCAAAAGGAACTTTCTCCTTAAAGAGAATGGCTCATCATCGATGAAGACAATGATAGTGAAAGAATAATCCAATGAGAGAGTATTGTTTATTGCCAAGCACAATAAACCCAGCTTCATCAAAGAAAGAGGTATCAAACAACAAAGAAGAAGGATGGACCATAGAAGAATTTTATGAGGAAGCGATCAAACATAAAGATCTCAAGGTGGAGAAGATCTGTTCCAAAACTCTTGAAGAAACAGAGTTCGAGGTCTCAAAATTAAGGGATTGATGAACACAAATGCATTGAAGAGTCACTTCAAAAGAAGTTGTAAGAAAGCAACAAGAAAGGGAAGAATTAGAAGCCGAAGTAGTCTCATTGCTGTGAGGAAGTGAAGAAATGCAAAACTATCCAAACTATACCAATAAACTCAAAGGGCATTGGAAGAACTCATCAAAATCAACGATCTTACAATGACAAAAATGACATCGGTTACAAGAAGAAGAATCGGGACCTTCTCTGAGAAAATACAATGAACCTATGAGATTTGACATGCATGTAGACTTTATTGGACAAGATTAGCAGAGAACAACCTTAGAACAATTCTCGATGAAAATTTCCATCAAGTACCAACATATATTTTATAGCTCTTAATGATATGTGGAAAATTTGTTCATAAAAAAAGTTTTATAATGTAAATGGTACCACTAGGAAGAATAAAATTCCGGGAGATATATCGAATACGAACTTCCCAGCTCGGTGAAACATCAAACAGATTGAACATTTAAATAATATTGAATGTTACAAATGTCGAAACTTTGGACACATAGCCAAGGAAGCGCCAGACTTGAAAATCCTCGAGGAAGAATCTTCGAAGCCACAGAATGAACGAACATGGAAGAAGAAGAAGAATGATAATTGTGCTCTCGCTCTCAAGGCTCAAAACAATAAAGATATGTGGTATGTTGATAGCGGTCTCTCAGCATATGGCTGGAGATAGAAATAAATTTGTATCTCTGAAAGAAGAAGGATGGAACGTGTCATGCAAATGATGGATCTTGAATGTTATGGGGATCGAAGATCTTGTCCTCACCGGAAACAAGATTCTCTATTAATAATGTTCTACTAGTTGAAAACATGGTCTGTCTTGCTCGGTGTTGGACAAATGTGTGATCAGGACACACAATGCTATTCAACTCCACGGAAATGAAATCGGAAAGGCGTGTATGGTGAAATTGTGGCTATAGGATTGAGCTCCAAACAACATATATGTTCTTGTTGAAGTAACTAAAGCATGTCTAATAGCTAAAGAGGATGATACAATAATTGGTAGCAATGATGATGTTGAAGTAAGAATTTTTCTACAAAGGTGAAAAGAAGTGATTTCGAGATGTCTTTACTTGGTTGCAAATTGAGCATAGACGACTCATCAGAATGTGGATCGAAGGTTGTACATATCTATGATTAGTAGTCTTCTATAGGTAAGCGCCTCCAGAGCCGGTATTATGCAAGCGGTTGGACAAAGTAGCAGATTCAGCGGTACCAAAGAATCACACTCATAAATATTCGCCAACATTGGAACATCTGGCTAGAAACTTGGATTCTCCCGATTTCTCATTAGATTTTCTTTTTCGAGAATATAAAAGGGGAGTGGAAGTGTGTACGAGTCTTGGGGACGGTTGTGTGTTAGCATGAGTGGAAGTGTGTACGGGTGCAACGGGATAGTTGCATTTTGAGGGGGAGTTACCCTTTTCCATTGATGTCAAAGGGGAGAAGAATGTTGTAGGAAGAGGTTTCATGATCACGGGGGGAGTACTTATGTTGCCTTAGTGAAGGGGAGATTGTTGATCGGCGGTTGCTCAAGCTGATGTCCAGCATCACCGAGAAATGTTAATATTGAATGGGAGGTTGTTACAAATTAACATATTATGGGTCAATAATTTTGATGGTTCCTACTTATCAAGATGTTTCCGTTTATATATGGCATGCCATGTAATTCTTCATGGTTTGAGAGATATTCATGTTTGAAGTTTGTACGGTTAGTGGGCTAAAACCCCATGGGGTTTGGTGTGGTTCGATGAAAAGTCATAATTAATATTTTTAAGCTCTCAAATCCACTCCCACGTTCACTTGTTGAAGCCCCTCTCATCTTAAGAATTCATATATATTGTGATATTTATTTCCTCCTTAGTGCGAGGATTAGGCCATAAGGCATTGAGTCATCATGGCATTTTTGACTCTCATTTTTTCTGCACGAGAAGGCTCGGAAGCTAAAATTTTTATGAGGTGAAGCGGAAATATTGAGAGCTATAGTAAAAATTTTAGATAGATTTGTGAAATATTTGTGGAGATATGATCTGTGGAATTAAGGGTTTTGCGGGCTCTGAAATTCATGTCAAAAAAGTGACCTTGGTAAAATCATCGTAACTCTCTCTCTAGGTATGGATTTGAATTATGTAAAGAGTGGTAGATAGTGCGTAGTCTCTAGTTTTATCTCTATCAATTTTAGAGGCAAATGAAGAAACGAGTTACACGTGCAATTCCATACAATGGCAGCTCTACTAAAGCAGTCCATAATTAGGAAGTAGAGGAAATTGGGTATAAATCTCTCTTGAAGAATCCAAATTGGGTCGGACACAGCTGGCATTGGAAATATGCGAGAGGAATACTATAGGGCTGGAAATCAGATATTGAAGAATCTAAAATAACATAGATACACCGAGATTCAATATCGAGCTCCTAGAGAGGAAAGAGGAAAAAAAAAGCTAGATCATGTGTTATCAAAGGGTTGCAAAGGACGAGAATTTCTACGATCGAAAAGCAAAGCAAAGGTGCGGCCCGAGGGTATCATGAAAGAAGCGGCATCCAAGGTGCATAATAACGACAATAAGTTCATCATGATCTTTAAGTAGAGCTCTTGTATACAATCATTGTAAAGGTATCATTAGCCTAATTAGAATTTGTAAATACATTGTTGTACAAATTGTACTAATATCTATTGCCAAGGGTTGAAGAGGCGACGTTGGGTGAGGTCTAGGATAATCATTAGGTGTTTGTGTCAAAATTGGGGTTATGTTATAGTCATATCTTCTTCTTCATGTTCTATATCATTGTAAAGTGGACCGTTTTTCCCTAGTACGGAGTCATTCATTTTTTATTCTTCTAGGAGAGTGGTAGGGTGGTGTTAGGGTGAGTTGTGGCAGCTCCTTTAGATTGTTAAGGAGCATCCGTTCGGTTGACTCTTGAAGAATCTAGGGCATGGAGCATCCATCAGGTGGAAACGGAGAAGGAATGTAAAGTTCTAGGAAGTTTAGACTTTATTTCAATTGGAGTTGAAAAGAATTATTAGAAAAGCATTAGGTGGTTTTTGTCCTGGGTGGGTTTCCACCTTAAAAGCTTGTGTGCATTTGTGTTCCTCTTGCTTGCTACTATCGTGTACAAATGTGATAATATTGAAGATTCGCTAATGCTCTAATTGAAAGAAATACTAATTCACCCCCCTCCTAGGTATTTCCAACATTAATCACCACATATCTTATCATAAAACCAAATAATAATCAAAATGGAGAAAAATAGATCTAAGAAGGCAAAAAGGTGACCATTGACCCCTCAAAATATGTCTAATGATGGAGCTCATAATCACCCCCCTACTGAATGGTTCCTCATCCTATGAGCAACTAATCATCCTCCTACATTTCCTTCATGCTTTGATAGCCCCTTTATTTCTGAGGAAAAGTGTGGGAGTTTTGAGGTAAAGCCATTATTACTGCATTCTCCAATTTCTATCTTGTGCATCGTGTCCGGTTCATTAGTCAACACCAAAAACAAAGGTGGGCTTATCATTAGTCTGATTCATTTTATATTTTTGCCTACATGACCCTCTTTGATAATGGTTCCCTCCCTGATACACCCCTCATTCTTTACAGAAGTATGATTTTGTTGTTATTGATGATGTGAGGGAGGTTGTTACACATCTCCTGCAGTGCAGCCCATAATGCACTCATCTAACTACCTACAAACATCATCAAAGTGGCTTATCACCTATGTTTGAATCAAAGGTAGCTTTAAGTGATGCGGGGTCCCTTCCCGATCTCTTGATGATTAAGGATAGCATTGCTCTTGGGTTAAGAAACTCTAAGTACGATATATAAGGGTTCTACGTTTCTTCTTCCCATGACCTACTGCATCTCATATTTTTCTCTAGTTTCCTCATTCATGATCCAAGGTCTTAGAGCCATCAACCATATCCCCATTGTAGGATTCGGGTCCCAAATATCCATATTTTTTGACTGATTTATGCCTAGAACTCTTCCATATTTTCCAATCATCCATGTTAGCTTACTTATAGAAATTCATGGATGCCTACAATCGTTGAAAGGTAGTGATCCATGGGAGACTCGTTGATTTTATATAGGATCCATTGATCATGAGGTAAATAGCATATGAGTCGAGAAGGGAATCTATGTTGAAGGATTATATGCATAAGTCTACCATGGTGGCTAATTGTTTCCTTTTTGCTGCAATTTTTCCTTCGGGTGCTATTCACTGCCTGTGCCTTCGTGTTTGCTCCTTCATAACTGTTTGTTCGATTCTTTCCTCCTCCTTAGTTTATTCTCCAATGATAATTGGGCTCATGGAGGATTTAAACTCTCTCTGATTTATCCTCTCCACTCTTGTCATCTCTCAAATACATAGAGGTATGCTTTTCTCTTTGTGCTCGAGAGGAGCTATGGTAGCAACTATCTTTTCTAGCAGTAAGGGGATGTGTTGTTGTATTTGTGTGTCTTCTTCTTGCTCACTTTATGTTATCTCTATGACTTCTATTGAAATCTATTCTACTTTTCCTTGGCTCTTCATCTCTTTATCTTCTTCTTTTGGTTCTTCTCATTCCTCTTCGGTTCTTCTTCTTCTAGTTATTATTCTCTGGTTCTTCTTCTTGTTCTTCCTCTTATTTTTGTTCTTCTTCCTCTCTTTGCTTCTTCTTCTTCTTGGTTCTTCCACTTGGTTCCTCTTCTTCTTCCTCCTATTTCTTCTTCTTCTTCTCTAAGGATAGGTGGAATGCTACCTTGTTTGATGTGATAAAATATTCTCTCCTGTACGGAGAGGATGAGGCCATAGGTGGGTAATGATGTTATGCTATTGTGACTATATTTTGACCCAAAATATGCAAACTCACCTATTGTACCTTTGTGGCCTTCCTTTAGTCTCTCTCCTTTAAAAGTCTGATTTACTAGTTTGGATGAGGCAGGCCTCTTTATTGAGCATGAGCTCATTGCAGGTGCTAGCTGTGATAACTTGGGCTCACCTCCGGTTTTAAATCGAAGATAGATTGTTTCCTTCTCCTCTTAATTCATGATGGGTACGCATTTCTTGGCTCGTTCTCCTCTTAGTTAATTGATTTATATTCCTTTATTTTTCATGCCCAAGTGGTGTGTCTTTGCGATTATCCCCAATCATCTTCCACGATGGTGGGCAACTAGCTGACCACCTTTCTCCCATGTAAACTCTAAGTATGGAGATTTAATTATTTACTGGCTATTATAGATGTAGCGAGGGTGGCTATGCGAGGTTTACAATTGTTGTCGAGAGCATTTGCATGGTGTAATTAAGAGACGATCCTTTTAGATGTTGTGTTCTTCACTTTTCTTATTCTTTGAATGGTGTTATGAATCAAATTCATAACTAAATTTATAAATATAGTTATTTAATAGAATAAATAGAAATAAATGTAATTACTAGATAATCAAATAGTAATTATGTAATTAGTGATTAAGTTAGCTGAAAAGGCATGTCTAAAAGACATGCCTGTTCATGAAAAGGTACCTGCGTGGGCATAAAAGCGGGACCTCATTGTAAACTTTCAATCATGTAATATCTTATCAATAAAATATTTATAATTATAAATACCCTGTGTATTTTTATAATTAAAACCTTTTGCTATTAAATCTACAAATCTGCAAGTCTTCCGCTACAGTGTTCAAAAATTACGAATTCCGCTGCTACAGTGGTATCAGAGCCATATTGAAGACAGGCTGGAGGAATGGCACACAGCGTCGTTCTACAAACCTACGAACGTAGTTTACAAGCTCGAGCACATTATTTATCATATAATGTGCCATTACGTGAAAAACCCGAAATAATTAGAAAAGTTCTAGAAAAGGTTGAGCACTTAGAGAAGTTATGTGCAGAATTTTCTGCAATAGTCCATAATAAAGAAGATGAAAAATGCAGTAATAATAAGAAAACAGTTAGTTTTTCTGAAGGGAAATCAAGTAAAAAACCCATGGAAAAGTCAACTAAATATATCCCTCCACCAATGCGTAATAAAAGTAAGGAAGAAGGGAAATGCTGGAAATGTAGAGACAAATATTTCGTAGGACATAAGTGTGCAATCCAAAAACTTTATACCTGTGAAAAAGATTATAATGATGATGTAGATGTTAAAAGTAAAAATGATTCTGCTAACCGGAAAATTATTAAAGAAGCTGGAAAAAGTAAGGAACAGAAGAGTGTTTCATCCTCTGTTTTGAAAGAAACTTGTGAAGAAACAGAAAAATATGACTCTGATCTTGATAGGCTTAAAGAAGATGACGAAGAGGCTGCTGCACATCCTGACACAGTAATGGTTGATAAGCTTAACTTAGGTGAAGAGGAAGAGGGCAGAAAACTGAATGATGACAAAATAAATAAAAATCTCGAGGATACAATCAATGGAATGTCAAGGAAAGATGGTTTGTTGGTTGTGACTGATGACTGTAATGATCAAGCCCAGGGAATTTCATCAGAAGAGGTTGAAATGGATTTTGTTGATAAAAGGAGCGATGATATTGGTAGAAAATGTAAAGCAAATGACACAGATTGTCAACCATATATCAGTGTTCAACAGGGCCCACCTGATGGAGGAGGGGTAGGTGATCCGAGTATGGAGAATCTCCTATTGGATATTGCTACTGACTCCACAAATCATGCTTCTCCCCGGAGTAACACAGATCACTCGAATATAGTCATTACTAACAAAGGCCTTACTGTTGAAACAGTTAGTCAGAATAGTGGTGACATGGCTCTAAATGCACCAGTCAAATCTGGCAATGAATTCACTTATGAATGGTTAAATGAGGATTCTCTCGTTGAGACCCAAAACACAGAGGACCATACACACAGGAAATATAGAAATGATTTATCAATGAAGGAACCTGTTGGAGCCATGGTAAGTGACGGTGCTGGTAGTAAAGGAACTTCCAATGGCTTGGCTAGCATAAATGATAAGTTTGAAATGAAGAGAACTCCCATTGCTAACACAGATTTAGTTTCCTCTGATAATGGGCTTATCAACACGTCTCCTGAAGATTCTTCTCGGTACTCTGTTGAGTGTGACAATGGGATTAAATTATATGTTGACCTGAAAAATAGATCGCTGATTGAATTCAGGAAGGCTGACAATTATGAATTCTGTTCACCTGAACAAAAACAGGAGTGCAATTCTTATGCAGAGCCTCTGCAGCTGCAACACATGAAGGGCCTTAGCACCTCTGAGGATATTTACAATCTAGGAGAGAAGAAAATGTTGTCAAATAAGGCAGTTTCATTAAATCCACATGATAGTTTCAGAGATTGCCATTTGAGCACTCATATTTTAGGCTGTGAATTACTGAAAGATTTGGCCTTGTCAGGTTTTAAAAATATTGAAGTCATAGATATGGATACAATTGAAGTTTCCAACCTCAACAGGCAATTTCTCTTCAAGATGCAGGATGCAGGGCGACCAAAAGCTGTTGTACCTGCAAATCAAGTCACGGAACGAGTTAGTGGGGTGAACATAGTACCTCGTTTCTGTCGGATAGAGGACAAAGACTTTGAGTTTTACAGGGTTTTTGACCAACGTGTTGGGACATGCTGACTATGGAACGACTATGTCGGGCTTGCCAATGCTCGTTAGAACATGTGGAAGATCCATGGCTTAGGATGAGTTTACTGGAGGAATTTTCGAAGCTATGCTTCGCCTCTCTGTTTGGTGGATGTGAAAGAAAAACGGGCGAGGACTCTACTCCAAGATTTACATAGCGAACTGAGAAAAGGTTTGTAGCGAAGACACAGAGCACAGCCAGATAGTACGAGAGATGGGCGCTCACAGTACCAAGAAATTTCTGCATCCGTATTGTTCCGGTGTAAAGATCCATATCATCCATAGTTAGTTGGACAACGTCTGCGATGTTAAGGTTCATAATAAAAAAAATTCGTGGAACATGATGGGCAGACGTGTCATTAGCTGTGACGGTTTAAAGAAAAAAAAGATGGACAGGTTTGATCGATGTATATATATTATATATGTTATATAGTTATAACTATTATAATATAACATATATAGTTTACATTTATAATAAATTATTATAAATAAATAAAAAGAAATATTAATTTAATTAATTAAAATTACTATTTAATTAATTAAATTAATGAAAAAAAAAAAAAGAGAGATTACTTAAAAATTCATATATACATACATAAATATCAATATATAGAAGTACAAATGCAAAGAAGAGAAGAGAAGTTAAATTATTTATATATATATAAAGGGAGAGCTCAGTTTCAAGGAGCATTATTGAAAAATACAAGGAAGGTACCAGTGATTAAAGACATTCTTAGCAGATAATTCGAAATGAAGAAAATTGTCGAAAGTTAAGCTTTGAGGACAAAGCTTTTCGAAGAAGGAGGCAATGTTATGAATCTAATTCATAACTTAAGTATTAAATATAGTCATTAATAGAATAAATAGAAATAAATGTAATTACTAGTTAATCAAATAGTAATTATGTAATTAGTGATTAAGTTAGCTGAAAAGGCATGTCTAAAAGACACTTTGTTCATCAGAGCCCGCATAGGTTTAAGCAGGGTTATCATTGTAATAAATCATGTCATATCTTATTAATAAAATATATTATTATAAATACCCCGTGTATTTTTATAATTTAAAGCCTTTTGCTATTAAATCTACAAATCGCAAGTCTTCTACTACGATATTCAAATCATACGAATTCACTTTGCTACAATGACCATCTTGCTTGAATGAGCGGCTCTCCGAGTGAGCGGCTGATATTTCCTTGTTATTTCTTTTTTGCTGGAGATGATATGTGGGTGGTGCTCTTGAATTTCCTGGTGTCTGCTAATTATCTCATCCTTTGTTTTCTTTTTTTGTTCAGAACATATGTTTGTGATGTAGGAATTCCAAGATGTGTGAAGGATTGTCTGTTTTTCTTTCCTCGCTACATTGTGCTCAGGAATCGAGGAATGTGGTGTATGATGGAGGAAGTTATGAAAATGAATGGAGAAAATTATGGGATGAATGGTAAATTAGAAGAAAGTAAAAGAATATGAATGATTCCCTATGTTTCCAGAAACCATTAATAACCTGTAAAGAAACAAACATAGAAAACACAGAGATGCAGATGTGATAATTTGTTTTCTTCTTTTTTCTTTGAAAGTAGGTGGGTTGCCTCCATGGAGGTTTTCAACCCACAGACTTGCCTTGGGCACCTCAGAGAGGTTTTCACCCATGGATCTTTATTCTCTCTATTTTTTTTTTGAGCAAGTGAGCTACCTCCATCGAGGGTTTCAACCCACAAGCTTCCCTCGGGTGCCTCAGAGAGGTTTTCACCCATGGATCTTTATTTTTATTTATTTTTTTTTATATTAGGAGATGTGGGAAACAATGGATTTTCCCATCACATATACCTCTCTTCTTATTGAATTTATGAACAATACCTTTTACAAAGGCTTCTTGTAAATTTTATGTCTCATACCATTGACAAGCAAGGGGATTCCTTCCTCATCTATGGTTACGATTTGAACTGTCCCATTATCAAAAAAAAATTCCATGGTGTAAGGTCCTAACCAGCTTATCATCATCTTTCCTTCAAAATATTTAAACCTTGAATCATACAAAATCGCAAAATCTTCTTATTGGAAGGTATTTTATTTGATGTTCTTGTCCTGCGAGACCTTCCTTTGCAGCTGAACTACCTCCGTGTGAAGAAGTTCTTGCATTACGAAGCGATCCAATCCATTTAGTTGTAGAAACCTATATTTTTGGGCATTTATAGATCTATATTTAATTCAGCTACCATTCTTAAAATATTGAACTCAAACTCAACTAAACGTAGAGCATTATTATCATAGACTAGTTCATAGGGAGTGAATCGTGTTGTTGTATTGCAAGTAGTGTTGTAGGCCCAAGTAGCTTCTACCAATCTGTCTAGACAATATTTTCTGTTGTTGCTCACAACATTGGTGGGGATGCTCTCTAAAGCTTTGTTAGTTACTTCTACTTGTCCATTTTCCTAAGGGTGATAGGAAATAGAAGTTATATGCTTAATCTTGTGCTTCCTAAAAACATTTTCAATGATGTGAGAAGTGAATTGTGCTCCTTGATGAGTGACTATTTCTCAGGGGTATCCAAACTTGTAAAACACATTATCCCTCATAAATTTTTCTACTTTCTCATCGATCTCTACCTTCACTGCTTTTGCTTGACCCACTTTGTTAGGTAATCAATGCGAGACTATGATATACTTCTTTTCTTTGGATGGTGGATCAATCCATGTGAACGAGGCACTTTTTTCGATGATTCTTCTCTTCTCCTTGAATGAAATATTAGGAGGGAGTATCCCGATAACCGATTATTTGGATATATCAGCAAACCATGGTGAGCGTGATAATATAGCAAAGAGATACTCATCCGGAAGCTATTCATCCACCATTCCTTTTTCACATGCGAGGGAGAGATAATCTAGAAAAGAATTGTGAAACAACATTCTCCTTTCCATTTTTATCAATAATAATCAAATAAAATTGCTGCTAAACAAGAAACCATATAATTATCCTAGCATCAACATTTGGTTTATTCATTAAATACTTGATGGGCTGCTGAGTCGGTGTGAACAAAGATCCGATATCCAATTACATAATTCCTGAACTTGCTCAAAGCATGGAAAATGCCCAACATATCCTTCTCAGTAGTAGTATAATTCATCTCGGATTTGGATAAATTATTGTTGATGAAATAAATGGCATAAGGTATTTTGTCCTCTAATTGTCCTAATGGTGCCCCTACAGCTTTGCCAGATGCATCAGTGTGGATGTGGAAAGGAAAAGTCCAATTTGGACCTCATAAGATGGGAGGGCGGTAATCAATTGTTTCTTAATGAGTTCCAAAGCCTCTTAACATGGACCGGACCAGATAAACTCAGAATCCTTGGCAAATAACCCAAATAATGGTGAATCCATATTGCTAAAATATTTTATGAACCTTATGTATTAACCAGCTAAGCATAGGAAATTCTTGACATATTTCTACTTTTGAGGAGCATGTACCCTTTTGATCATAGTGGTTTTCTTGGGTCTACATGTATTCCTACTTGGGATATGGAGTGTTCTAATACAACCCCTACTTTCTCCAGGAATTAACACTTTTCTGGGTTTAAGGAGAGATGCATCTCAATGCACCTTTTTAGTACTTTACCCAAATTGGAGAGAGATTCCTCGAATTCATCTCCATATGGTGTGAAATAATCCATGTAGATTTTGACAAATTTATGGACTAACTTAGAAAATATGCTCAGGCCAACTCTTTGGAAGGTAGTTGGGGCATTGCACAACCCAAAGGGTAGGAATCTATAAGAAAAGGTACCCCAAGGGCAGCTGAAAGTAGTATTATCTTGGTCTCAGGGCTGATTTGAATCTGATTGTACCCATTGAACCCATCTAAGAAATAAAATAACTTCCTCCCCACAAGACCATCCAGGACTTGGTCTATAAAGGACAAAGGGAAATGGTATTTCTTGTTGGCCTTGTTAAGTTCTCGCTAGTCAACACAAATTCTCCACTTCCCATTCTTCTTTGGGACTAGGACAAGAGGGGATACCCACTCAATGTTGGATATAGGACATATGAACCTTGCATCCAATAGTTTCAGTAGCTCTTCTTTGACTATGTATTTCAGAGTCGGGTTCATCCTTATTTAGGGTTGTCTCATAGTCTTTCATCCTTCTTTGATGTAAATGTGATGTTTGCATACTTGAACGATGCACCCCTTTCATTTCCTTGTAATCCCGGGGAAAATGCTTTCATATTTTCTTTCAAAAGTTGGCATAGCTACTTCTCTTCTTCATTCAATAGGTTTGGGTTGATTTTCGGACATACGGATGGGCGGACTCAATAGCCTTGGTGGTTTCGAGTGGTTGACTCAAGCTGAGTCCACTTCCATCCAAGGTTGGCTTTCGGACACTTTGAATAAGGTTTCCATAGGAATGTTAGTGGAGGACTAGTTTTGAATGGCATGGTCAATGATTTAATATTCATCAAGCTTCCCCCCTCCAAGAATATCATCTATGATACTCACTGTTACACGATAATTTGTCACCGTCCCTACCATTCCCCGATCACGCCCAATTGGAGGACCCATAACGTGACACGTGAACCTTTGTCATGCTGCTTGAAAACATCATCAATTAGCTATACAGTATGAGCTTCATTTCGCAAGGAGATGTCTCAAGGGGAAATGAAGCTCATGCCGAGGATGATGTGTTTTACGTGCATGGCATTCTGGTACGTTATGGGTCCTCCATTGTCTTGGGGGCCAAGACATTTGGTCATCTTAGTAGTGATACTAAAGCATGAGGCCCGAGAGAGAGGGGTGAAATGCTTTACGAGAACATGTCCCGAGTACATGGCAGCGTCGGAAAGCACACGAGACAGATACAACTGATATCTTAAGTACCCGATGTATATATATGGTATGGACGCAGCCATCCGAACAGAGTATGCTATAATCCGGATCCAGGGTATGGGCACAGCCATCCAACTAAGATCAAACAAATAGACTCAGGTATGGTCGCAGCCATCCAATCATTGAGTCATGTACATAATGACAATAATCCACAATCGCAGCCTGGATTACAACAGACACAATCCGGGGTCTTGCGCTCCATCTCGACCCAAATAAGTACAAGTTCTAGCACGCGAATATGTGAGCTGATTCTCCTCCCTCTTTCGTGTGGCCTGTTTTCCGCATGAAGGAAGGATCGTGACCATTGATCAGCTGTCATTCTTTGGTCCTAATATGGCATCTGGTCCGCCATCACCCCCTCCTGGTTTCTATCCACCCGTTGTATCTGCTCCGTCGCAGGTCAACTATGTGGCTACTTTCCCCGTGCCTGTGCTCAGTGATGATGCCGTTGTGCATAGAGTGCTGGGGGCATTAGGTCCTGACTTCCAGGATGATTTCCTCCCATCTGGTGTGGAACTCTTGGAAGCCATGACTTCTTGTTCATTATGATGAAGTCGGTCGGAGCACAGTTCCTTGTCTTGTGTCAAGCTCCTTAAAAAATGAAACAAGGTCGTCGGAGCACAGTTCCTTGTCTTGTGTCAAGCTCCTTAAAAAATGAAACAAGGTCGTCGGAGCATAGTTCCTTGTCTTGTGTCAAGCTCCTTAAAAAATGAAACAAGGTTTGTCGGAGCAGAGTTCCTTGTCTTGTGTCAAGCTCCTTAAAAAATGAAACAAGGTCGTCGGAGCAGAGTTCCTTGTCTTGTGTCAAGCTCCTTAAAAAATGAAACAAGGTTTGTCGGAGCACAGTTCCTGGTCTTGTGTCAAGCTCCCTAAACCATGAAACAAGGTGTTTGAGGATAGTTCTTTTAATGTGTCAACCTTGTTAAAATAATGAAACACGTTCCCGTTCAATTCGAGTCTTTGTTTAGATCTCGTAAAATCCCAGTCGAGTCTTTCTCTTGATCTCGTCACTTGAACCTTCACTCCCTATGCCTTTCATACGGACTGAAGCTTGGGGGGCATGTACCTCGAATTGAGTCACCATGCTGGGGGCATGCTTATCTTTTCAAGCATAGTTTATGTCCGTTTCAAGCTTGTGTAAAAATGAAACCGGTTTCAAGCATAGTTTATCTTTGTTTCAAGCTTGTGTAAAAATGAAACCTTGCCCATTTTACCTCTTGTGATGGTCATTTTATCTGCCTGTTTTTACCAGATGAGCCTTGGTTTTCTCACTCCATTGTCACTATCTGCTTGGCTGATCATATGCCTTCACTTGGTTGTTTTACCCGTTCCTGAGGAACCACTGCTATGAGTGGTCTTGTTAGCCAGCCTCTCGACCTTTATTTGTTCAGAGTAGTTCCACCATTACCGGAACCAGTTGCTACCCTTTATACCACTCGTTCATCCAGGAGGAGTCATCTTTCAGCTCTTTTCTGACTCTCTAAACATGAAAAGATTGCCGAGGCCCTTGTCGTTTCGATCTCGTTAAAATGGACACGAATCGACATCCACCCAGTATAAGTTTAACCCTTTTTCGAGCTGGGATGGATTGATTACGAAAAAGGAATACCCTAGCCTATCGCGACTAGGAGGTTTTCCCGGATATTGTTTTCTACCTTTTCGGATCTGGGGAACTATTTACGAAAAGGGACCTGTGGAGTTTTCTTTTCCGCTGTCTTTTCAAACTCTCTAAACATAAAAAGACGCCGAGTTCTTCCTTTGTCAGACTCGTTAAACCCTGATGACATTGGATTTCGTCGAAATGACGTTCTCCGAGTTTCTCCTTCCTAGGACTCGTTAAATGCACTAGGATGGATTCGCCCGAAGGGCGGACTTATATGACAAGCATATGGTATCCTCTTCAAGCTTGTGTAAAAATAAAGAGGTACTCACCAAGATGGTGGGGGAAAAATGGAACCATCGTCGTTGTCGTCGGCAGTATGTCGCTCTTGAACATGGCACTTGTCTGCATTCGTGTCGGGTTGGGGACATCTCATCTCGTTGCTTCACTTTGCCTCCGTGGGTTTGGGTAATCTCTTTTGACCTCTCATATGTTCACTGCCTCGTCGCCATGACCTCTGATCCGTTGATGTCCAATACTGCCAAGTCCATTGTCGTGCCGTTCATATGTTCAAGAGAAGTTGGCCTCTGCAAATATCAACCTTCCTCTATTTCTCATACGATCCTGATTCACAACAAAAACATCATGTTCCTCTGTCTCGTGTCGATGATGTGGGAATCATTATGGCCCACCTTCGATCAAGGTCACTTCCTGTCGACTTCAACTCATTATCCAGGAAGTTGGTCTAGAGACTCTTGATGGTACCTTGGAGCCTGCATGCCTTAATGGCAGGTTCGTCGCATTCGACGAGAGGTTTTCATTATTGGCCTCCGATCGGATGATTCTGCGGGTGTTCGACGTCAGCTCATTCATTCACACGCCGTAGATTGTACCTGTAGTACCTTGAGGACCATCGTCAGTATTGGTGGTTTTTCTCGCGTCTGTTAACGGCTTTCATTATTGGCTGGTAATCAGACGATGTTCTTACATGTTCGACATCAGCTCACACATTCGCATGCTAGAACTTGTACTTGTTTGGGTCGAGATGGAGCGCAAGACCCTGGATTGTGTCTGTTGTAATCCAGGCTGTGATTGTGGATTATTGTCATTATGTACATGACTCAATGATTGGATGGCTGCGACCATACCTGAGTCTATTTGTTTGATCTTAGTTGGATGGCTGTGCCCACACCCTGGATCCGGATTATAGCATACTCTGTTCGGATGGCTGCGTCCATACCATATATATACATCGTGTACTTAAGATATCAGTTGTATCTGTCTATGCAGGTTTTCCGACGGCGGGCCTTCAGTCAGACATGTTCTCGTAAAGCATTTCACACCTCTCTCTCTCGGGCCTCATGCTTTAGGGGGCATCTGTTACACAGTAATTTGTCACCGTCCCTACCATTCCCCGTCCCGCACAATGGAGGACCCATAACGTGACCTGTGAACACTGTCATGCACTGAAAACATCATCATTGCATCCCTCTGAGTATGAGCTTCATTTCCCCTTGAGACATCTCCTTGCAAAATCCATGAAAAACGGCTCTTTTTGCATTGGCGCGGGTAGACAGTTCAGTACTCGCGCCACTCAGGGAAATCCTGTAAAGAGGTCGCGCCACTTGGCGCTCTGTCATAGAGCAGCAATCGCGCCACCCATTTTAGGGGCTGTTTTTTATATATGGATGGCGGAAGTTGAGTTCAAACAAACTCACAACCACTGCCTATCTTGAGTTGGGAGGTTTGGCTACGGGAGTTCTATGGAAGGGAAGTAGTTTTGCCACCTTCTATGGAACCTTCCTTGTTGATAGGGCCCATCCCATAATAATAGGGATCCCAACTCCCTCCTTCCCCATCTATAAAAGCTTTCTCAGATCCATGGCAAGCTAGTCTGGAAGTGCTGAAGCTTTGCATCTCCTATTCCCAAGCGCCTTTGTGCTGAAAAGAATCCTTCCTTTCCCTTAAGGCCCATTCGAACAAGGAGACCATTGTTACGAGACTCTGGAGAGGTTTCCCTTTCCCCCGGCGAGCCTTGCGAGACGTAGATGACCGGAGACCCGCGCGAAGGAGGCTGCAGCGTCAGAACTTGGTTGTAACTTCTATTCGTTTACCACTTTAATAGATGACTATGATTATGGTTCCACTCCTTTTTCCATTATGTTAATGCGAGTAATGTCTTTTCTGACCGATGTTTAGTTACGTATGCTGGTCCCTATGCTTGTATCTGTTTGTTCTTTCTGTGTGCAGGTGTTCATCCACGGAGATCGTGGAAGGATTGTGATCTGCCAGGACTGAAGGACGGGGGCATCTCTTTTTCAGATCGAGCGCTGGAATCCGGGTAGGTTCTTATCCCAAATCTTTTCATTAAAGTAACCCAGGGCCTGCGTTACGCATTGTTTGTTTTTGTTGCTAGACCTGGCGGGCCTGCATTAGGGATCGCCTATCACATGAGGATTTATATACCTAACATACACACATAAAGATGGCAGTATTATAACTCACATTATTGACCTCTAACCATATAGGAGATCATGATTAATAGAAGGATGAATTTGGAGGATATAACACTACATGTTTAGATAGAAGGCCATTTTTTATAGCGATCATATTTACATTGATACTAATATAAGCAGCATTTGTAATTGGCCCCAACCAAGGTCTCCAGGATGAGAGGATAACCATTAAACTTGGTTTGGCTACATTACGAGAAATGTTTGTAGGATAATCCACTTGAGTTAATAGTAACCATAACATCCTCAATAATCCTTCATAATTCTTTGTGCGACAGACCTACAATTTGCACTATTCTGTTATGAGTTTTCTAAATCCCCTTGGAGATTAGGTTTTATCTTGGTTTTATGGTCATGATGATAGGAACCCTCGATCAGTAAGATTGTTGGAGAATATGGCTGACATCTATACTGAACATCCTAAACTAGACTACGAGATTAATTCTTTTGAAATCTTACTTTCCCAACATTAAGGTAAACTGTTGTCCTACGGAATTGATGGTGCGGGTATCTCTCTCTTCTTCTCCCGAGGTTTCTTGAAGAAATTTTTATTTGATGATCCTTTGTAAGAATGAGGACATCCTTAATAACTTTGGAGAAGTGAGTACCTTTACACACAAATTTTCAATTCTCCACGAGGAGTTCCGTCTCCTCTGGGGTGTGCGAATCTAGAGGTGAATCAAAAGCACTCTGGGAAAAGGAGGTGGTTGAGTATCGGTGTTACCTTCTTCCTTTTCCCTTTCTCCTCATACGATTTTCTACAATGCCTCCACCCTGTGATGGATTGTTACACACTTAGGTTTTGTGGAACATCTTTGCTCAAATGGTTGGCATAATGGTAGGGATGATATGAAGGGTTGTAGGCCAAGTAGGATGTAGCGGAGCCGGGATCGTGGGGGTGTAGCAAGGTTGCACGAGTGCACTCTAATTATTGTGATAGTAGGGTAGATTTCTTTCATACCTTTTTGATATGATCAAGGGAGCCTTGAGTCCTTCTCGATTAATGAAACCTCTTTTACCTTTGCCCCACCTTGATACCTAAAACTTTCGAGTCTAGGTAGTAGCGACCTTTTACATGGCACTGATTCTCCCACAGAGATGGAAACCTCTATGCAGTTCAATGAGCCATTCATTTCTTGTGTGCTTCTAGTACATCAAAGACGATGCTCATGTGTTGATCCTCTCTGTCTGCTCCTCTTACTTACTTCCTTTTTTTGAATTGTGTCCATTTTGCAAGAAAATGTGGCCACAACATATCTCTCTTGAAGTCTCCTAGCATGTTTCCAATGTCATGTTTTATGAAAGGTGGAGAGAGAGAGAGGAAGGGATATTGGATGTCCTTTGGCTTTAAAAGCTCTTACCTACCCTTCTTCCTAAATGCTAGAATGGTTCCATGGGACAATTTTGATTGTTTCATACGGTTTTGGTAGATATCACTCGTTAACACTATTAAGGTTTTTTCTATCATCTCTTCGTTGATCCCTCAAATAGGGTATAAGTTTAAGTGATGCGGGATAAAATGCAGTTGGCTCTCTATGGTCTGGGAATTTAGGCCATAGCACTTAATCTCTTGGGATTTAAAGCGGATCCTGAGTCATCCTAAATATTTCATCCTCAGTTTCCTTGGACCTACAATGATGCGTATTTGTTTTTGAAGGTCTCTTCCATCTATGCCTAGAGTGATGCTATCCCATGAGGACCATGAAATAGTGCAAGGCTACATCCTGGGTGGATAGGAATAGTTTCAACTTGATTATCGAAAGTGTAGTCATAATCGACAAACAACATAAGAAATTAAAATAACGTGTTAGGATCTCGAGAAGTAAGTCCATGGAAGTGTGGAAGAGGCCGGGGCTAATGTTTTTCATCTTAGTTTCCCATCAACCTCTCTTATGGGAAAGGCACTCTCGATCCCGGCCATGGTTAAGATGAGTGAAGCAAGTCCACTCAATTGAAGCAAGTTCTTCTTCTTCCTCCCCAATAGGATCCTCAAAATATTTAGAGGCTCTCCTACTCGGGTGTTCAATCTCACTACCACCGAAGAAGAGTGAAGAGGTGGAGTGTAAAGGGTGATGTGTGGTGGTTTTATGTAAGATTTGTCTTTGGGTATTCCTAATCCTAGGAGGCATAGAAATCGGATCTTTTTTGTTGAAGACTTTTTCAATATTTTTTGAAATGACATGAAAATAAATGAAAGCATAAAATAATTCTAAAAAGCAAAATCCAAAACATCTACTAGACACCTCCCCAGCGAAAAGAGGCGCCAAACGTGAGTGAGCCCTGGTATTGCACCAAGAGTGTTGCAACTCCTAGGGGCTTCCCTACTTTGCTTTGTCTTAGAGTTCCTCTGAAACTTGGAGGTGGCAGTGATATACACACATCAAGTCCATTATGTTCATGTCATCCTCTTACGCTACGAAAGGGTGCTATTTATTAAATTATGATAAAAACTAAAAATTAAGTTCCTCGAAGGAAATGAAACAAAGAGAAACTAACTTAATTGCTAAAACTAAATGACATGAATGAAAATAATTTAATTTCATTAAAGTAAATGGAAGAAAAGGAAACTAATTCTAAGCCACACTTAACTTGGCCAAGTGGCTAATACACTCTCCTCACAGGTATATATACAATGCTTCTACCCTTACAACTAAGTTATCCATGATTAGTCGATTTAAAATGTGTGATTTACTTAGCTTAGGAGAAAGGGGCTAAAAGAGGCTAATGGATGGCTTAACACATGAAAAATGAGGCTTGCGATTTGAAAGTGGGAGTTTAAACGAATGAAGACTTTATTACAATGGAAAAGGATTTGGAGGCGGAATAACTTGAAATAATATGTGATGTGATGGGGGCAACCATGCTTTCGAGGGGTGGGACCGATATCATAATCGTGATATCACGAAGTTGGAGAGTTAAGCATTAAGGGAACATACTAAGGCAACGTGATGTTCGAAAGAGAGTGCTTGTGCGATGATAAATGGCCAAGTCTTGATAAAATATCACAATCACGGCCAAAGAATGTGTTAAGTGTTAATGAAAAGGGGAAAAGGTTGTGGAGAGAGATCTTTGGGGTGGTAAAAAATGCGACTGTGAAGTATGCGATGCTCGTAATATTGCAATCGGAAAAAAAGTGGTAAGTCTTAAAGGAAAAAGGAAAAAATGTCACGGCAGAAGTGATTACATTAGGTAGTGGAAAAAGGGAAATATCTACAATTTGGGTTAGGTGGAAAGTATTAATAGAAATAAAATGAAAAAGAAGTTAATTGCGATGAATGCGAAATGAAAAATATGATTTAGGAAGGTGATGCAAAATGTGATTACACGATGGCTACACAATCGGGTTTTAGGAGTGGTAAGTGTCGGTAAAATGGAAAAAGGTTCGCGATTGTCAATTGCTAATGCACGAAGTTGCAAAGGAAGAGCGGACATTGTGATTTGAGTCAGCGGAAGTACAATGGCGGGGATTTAGGAGGAAAGGCAGTTTTGTTTCAATGGTTTTGGAATATTTTGTGTTAAAAAGTAAACCACGACCTTAACCAATATAGCAAAGGAATAAGTGGTTGAAGGGCTTAGTGCTTTATTAGAGAAAAAGGTGAGCCTGAGTTGAAAATAAATTAGAAAATGAGAGGAATGGGCGTAAAGCAGGTTTAAAGCGTAACTCTCCAGGATGGAAATAGTGAGAAAAAATCAATGTATCTATTTATTGAGTATGTGGAAGGTTTACCCTACTTTCAAAGAAATCTATTGATAGATATGAGAGGGGAGAACTGAGCACAAATTTTAGGTTTTCCTCTATTCTACTACTCACAAAAAAATGAAAACCCACAACAACTTATTGGGGAAATAAAAACTAGAGAAGCAACTTGAAGCATAGATGAGAAATTATCAATGCAAGGCTAATGAAGAAATGATAGAAAGGAAAGAACAAACATTATAGCAGAGAGGTGAGGCACGTGGTTGGGCCTAACCCACAAGCTAGCTCTCTAAAAATTAATTAGTAAAATGAAATTAGTCTTCTCATTTCTAAAATAATAACCTCATACATCTCCCAAAAAGCTCGATCCATAAAATAATAAAAAACTCAATAATTTGCAACAAAGTTTCCACTAGAATCAACTAGGAGTGATAGCCCTTTACATCTCTAAAGCTCTGCTCTATTATTTATTCCTATAGGGCTGCTACCAACAACTCCATCGAAAAATGGCGAAGCGGAGTCCATTTATTTCCAATAAACAAATATTGAGTGCTCTCCTCAAAATTCTTGTAACTACTGCAGAGTTTAAATTGTTATCGCTGATTGTCCTCAAGATAGAAGGAAGGCAAGCCGGGGGTAACCACAAACCCCACTTAAACTTGTAGATAGCCATAAAATAGGGAGGGAGTATCTCCGTGCGGGTCTCTGAATAGTATGAATAAAATAGTTTTAGGCTAGGTATAGTAGCCTGAAATATTTTATAAATTTATGGGTTTTATTGGAATGAGATGGAGGTTAAGTAGTTTAAATGCGAAATTAAATCATAAATACATGTGGTATTCTATGGGCATTAGGCGTAGTTTAACAACTTTTTTTAATGATGGTGAAGTGTAAAGTTGGTGAGAAGTGAGGAGGGCATGTGAGATGGATCCTTCTAAACAATTAGAAAACATAAAATATTGAATGATTTTCCTAGGAAACCACTTTATAAAAGTGGATTCTACCTATATAAATTAAAACATTCAATAGAAATAATGGAATGAATATGAAATGGCATGCGTAACATTTAATGGGTGGATGATTCTAAAAGGAAAAGAAGCCCGTACTTTAAAATTCCATACTAGGGATCTGTAAAGAAGGTAAGTGTTTATTAATTCCCTGCCCGATAGGTTACAAAGATATGCCTGAAGTAGGCTGGTGTCTATGAGTGATTCTAATATTTTCCACTAAAAAATGATTGAGGGAAGTACATCAAATAGGCAGGGCTTGGTGATCCTGAAAGAGGGGTTGGCTACCTTCCCGAAACCGTGTCGAAGATAGAAAAGAAACCAATAGTATGCCTCTAAGAGAAGCATTTCAACCATTTGAATATTTCTAACCACATTTACTCCAACCGAGATGGGAAGAAAAAATATGAAGCCGTCGGCCATTTATCATTATAAATCTGGAATTATCTGGATTCATAATAGGCTACATTGTCTAAAAATATTTTCCTTTAACTTGAAGAAAAACCACTTTAAACTGATAAAAATCGAATTACCTTTTTAAGTGGAGAGAAAATCCATTTTTATCATTAAAGGAGTGAGGAGTTGTCATGGGCCCAGAGATCGTAATCACCAAAATCGGAGACGAAAGGGGTGGACTGCGGGCGAAGAAACTATGATGAGCAATAGAGTAGGGCAGTGGGAAGAAGGCCAAGTGGATGAAAAGGGAGTGATGGAATAAAATCTAATGATGGAAGGAACAGACGGATGGCGGAGTAAATGGGAACGTGAATGGGCGATGGAGAAAGCCCGATGAAGAAATGAGAACAAGAGCGATGGAAACGAGAAGCGATCATCACATCGAAATGAGTGGTTGGGAGTCAAGCAGCTGGGGATTTAGATTGTGCGATGTGCGATTTATCGCATCGGCGAAAAGGATGACCAAATTAGCGGCGGATGGATCCTTTGCAATAATGCGATGCGATGGTATGACTTGCCGCATCGGTGAAAACAAATGCTGCAGAGGTTTGGTTGGATGAAGCATGCGTTTACTTTGATAAAAGGGAAAAAAACATATAAAAAGGAAAAAATATAAACTTAAAAGGGCAAATGAGAAAAGGGGTGGATTTGTGCTTTTGAAGCTTTTAATTCATTTGGGCATACCAAAAATCAAGAGTGATTTTGGAGTGTGATATACCGTTGGAAAGATCTTTCTAGCTTCTCGATGGACACATTAGAATATGATTTACATTGAAAATCTGTGGAGAACACCTTTTAAACCAGGAAGACAAAATCCCTTTGGCTCTTTGGAGATAGTAGCTTTTGAAGTTCAACTTATTATATGGAGACATAAAATTGCATTAAAAATTATAATAGAAACAAAATTACCCTATTTTCACCTCAAAATAATATTTGAGGTGAAAATTATTAGCTGAAGAACAACTTTTTGACTTATCTAGATATTGTGCCTTGAAGTTTTGATGGCATCCTCATGTCCTTGTTGATGTTATTGACACTTTGATGATAGTTTGACTATGCATTGGAACCTAAGACCTAATGAGACCAACCCTATGATCTAACAAAGTGAAATTGAAAGTGAAAGTGACTCATGGTAGAGCCGTAGAGAGAAGATGAGCAAGTATTCACTTGAAGAGGCGATGAGGTGACCACTACGATCGAATCCATGACCTAATGGAATGATAAAAGTTTATAGGTATGGGGAATCCTACTGAAAATGAGAAAAAATATCATATTTTATCCTTGTGCGGCCGATATGAAAATACTAACACTTAACATTGGATCCAATGGGGATGGTAGCTCCTTGGAGGTGCCAAGAACCACTGTAGACCCTAGTAGCTATCCATTGGAAATCTGGAAGGTCAAATCACGCAAAGACTAAAGCCGACACAATATGAATGACTCTAACTTGAACCATATTTGAAAGCTAGATTAGAACGACAAAACACACATATCATTCAAGTTTACTGTAGCCTTCACTTCAAGAGAAGCCCCAAGCTTTAATGGTAATGCACTTGAAATCTACACCAACAATGAACATGGTATGTACAATGATTTGTGACATAATTTCAAAGAATCATCTCAAAAGTAATGGCATTCTTCAAAAGTCTACCATTCTTTGGTCCTCTGGGCAATATTATTATCCATCTACGTGAAAAAAGGTGTTAAATGCACACATATGCTGGAAATCTTATAATTCAGGTTATTGAGCGTCTGAAGTGCTTCCCTTTATCTTCATTAATTGCATCCACCTACGGCACCACATCTTCTAACTAAATTTCTTGCTTTGGTTTTAGGTCATAAATTTTCTTTGTTTTTTTCACGCAACTAAATAGTGTTAAAGAAACTTCTTCCCTTGTTTATTTAGAGAAGGTGGATCATGCAGTTGGGGATTCTTCATGAATTATCAATATCTTATAAGCATTTCACGTAAGCAATCTACTTGGAAACGGGATAAGTAAGTAAGTGGCAGGAAGCTTTAGCATGATTTATAGAAGCTATTCAAAGCATTGACATACATGGATTCTTACTACTAACTGCATCAATATAATAATGCGATTGAGTTTTAGATTACCAATTCTCTTGTTTGCTTCCCTAAAATTTTCTTGATTATATTCACGAGAATACTTATTTGATGATTCTACTAAGTCTTGGTACTTACGTGTGGGTAGTATGTTATCAAATGGCTTAAAATTATGTGTATACTTTCTTGCGAACTCATTGGAAATTTGAATACCGGAGGAACTTGGTGGATTTCCCACTAGAAGCACAGTCTTTGGCCTAGGGAAAAGTGTCCAAAAGAGGCCCAATTTTCTCTAAAGTAACTTTTATAATTTTTATAAGAAGTTAAGTAATTAAAAAGTGACTTAGAGTAAAGTTATAAGTAGGCTTTTTTTTATAAAGTTAAATCTAATTTAAAAGTGACTTGAGTGATAAAGTTACTAAAGTGACTTTATAAAGTTATAAAGTCAAATCTAATTTTAAAGTGACTTTAAGTGATAAAGTTACTAAAGTTAAAGTGACTTTAAATAAAGTCAATATAAAATTAGAAAGAAAAAAGTGACTTTGGAAATAAAAGACTAAGTGGGTCTTTATTAAAGTGGGGTGAATTAAAAAATAGAAAGTGAGATTTAAATGAGCATTTAATCTCAACCCTAGATCTCAATCTATCTCAGCCATTGGATTTAGGGATTCCCCAAAAGTCACTTAGGGTTAGGTTAAAGGAGGAAAAGGAGGAAAAGGTCATTCATTCTTTCATGAGCAGATTGGGAGAAGGAGAGCAAGAGAGCAAGGGAGATTTCTGAGCAGTGAGGAGAAGGAGACAGCAGCTTGGCACACATTCCAAGGCCATATTTCAGCAAGACCGTACAGCAGAGTTTGCACACAGTTCAAGGCAGATTTGGCACGATTTCCAAGGCAGAATCCGTACAGCAGCTTGTGGCACGTTTTCCAAGGCAGCCGTACCATTTTCTGGGCACAGATTTCAAGGGAGAAGCTGCTGTTTTTGCTGCACGCTTTTCTAGACAGGCCGTACAGCCTGTAGCTGATTGCTGGCACAAAAATCGAGGCAAATTTCCGTACAGCAACATTTAATACAGTTGCATGCATTCCAAGGAGGCCGTACAGCAGCATTTATTGCTGTTCTGCACGCAAAAAGAGGAGGCCGTACAGCAGAAATTAATGCTGTAATTTCTGGGCACGTTTTTCAAGGAAATACGCACAGCATTTATTGCTGGTTCAATTTTACTGTTTGCACGTTTTCCGAGGCGGTGGTTAAGCACGGAAAGAGATAAGTTGTAAAAGTTTACTTGCTGATTTTTCTGAATATTTCTCTCACTGTAAAAAGCATTTTTTCAGAAATAAGAAGGAGCTCTCAAAACTGGTTTTCCCCAAGAGTTGTAGGGGGTTTTTCCAGGGTCACCTTGACCAAAAATACTGAGTTATGATGTGTTGAATGACTGTTTGTTACTGTTGTTATTTTATTTCTGCATTTACAACATTTTGAAAAAATTTCCAGAATTTGTGTTTTCAGCAAAATTTATTTTCCAGTTATTAAATGTATGGATATGGGAAAGGGCATTTAATTATTTTGGAGTAATAAGGTGAAAACTGAAAACCGGGGTGGGAAATAGAATTTTCTACATGGTATCAGAGCTTGAGTGCTGAAGGGCAGTTTGGGACAGCAAGGAGGAAAATTACAGCCTGCTGATTTTTCACTCAGAAAATTCCAGCAAGCTGATTTTTCACAAACAGCAGTTTTTATCTTTACCACAACAGTGTTATTTTTCAGTTTTAGGACAGCAGGATGTCATTGGGACTGAGGGTGGAGGATAGGTTGGATGGGCATTCCAACTACAGCATTTGGAAGGAGAGAATGCAGAGTATCTTAGAGGAGGCAGAAGTCTGGGACATTATGGTACATACCACACAGAACCCTGTGAATGTGCCTACTGATGCTACTCAGTTGGCAGCATATAATAAAAAGAACAACAAGGGTAAGAGGCTGATTCTAGACGGAATCAAAGACCATTACATTCCTCATGTGAGAGGGAAGAGAAATGCTCATGAGATGTGGACAACATTGTCCAATCTCTACCAGAGTACCAATGAGAACCGGAAGATGGTCCTGAAGGAGAAGATGAAGACCATTAAGATGGGCAATGATAGTGCAGCTGGATATCTCACAAAGATTACTAATGTGAGAGATGAGTTGGCAACGATTGGAGAGGCCATTCCACCCACTGAGTTGGTGCGGATTGCAGTGAATGGCCTCCCCCATTCATGGATGAACTTTGCTGATGGGGTTTGTGCACGTGAGACCCTTCCCACATGGGAGAGGTTTTGGGATGATTGCATTCAGACAGAGATCAGGAAAGGTCAGCTTGGGGCAGCCAAGCCAGTTGAGCAGGATGAGGATGTAGCACTGTTGGCAGGACGCAAAAAAGGCAAAGGGAAGAAGCAGGCTTCCACAAGCAATGGTGGGGGCAAAGGCAAAGGTAAAGGTAAACAGGATAACTCACAGAAGGACTATTCCAAAGTGAAGTGTTGGAATTGTCGGAAGATGGGACACTATGCAGTTGTGTGTCCGGAGAAGAAGAAGAAGAAGGGGAAGAACCAGAGCATGGCAGCTTCAGCAGAGGTTGAGGACTTTGCAGATCGCTTTGACTGGGAGTTTGGGTTCATTGCGTGTGAGTCTTCTAGTGCAGGATTATCTGCCATAGAGGTTCAGAGGGAGCATGCATTTCCCTCGATTAGCGGAGCATCCTCGGGTATCTGGTATGTGGACAGTGGGGCTTCACGTCACATGACAGGAGTCCGTGAGTACTTCTCAGAGATTTCAGAGAGTGGCACTGATGTAGAGGTAGTACTCGGTGATGACAGAGTTGTTAGAGCAGTCGGTGTGGGAACATTGACATTTCAGAGGGAGTCCAAACCTCCCTTGAAGGTGTCAGATGTTCTTTATGTGCCAGGGATGAGGAAGAACCTCATATCCGTCTCAGCTTTGGAGGACAGAGGATATGAGATACTATTCAGGGGAGGACAGGTGTTGATGTATCCCAGGGGCACTCCAGCTGATTCAGCTAGGGTGATAGGTGTACGCCATGCAAAGGTGTACAAGTTTGCATTTCAGTCCCTTTTGGCATTGGCTTGACGTGCAGAACGGTAGAGGCTAGCGATTCGACGATTAGCGAGATTTGGCACGCGAGGATAGGGCACATGCATCATTAATAATAGTAGACTTTGCGGAGATCCTCTTCCTTTGGTGTGCAGTTTCGATCTTGAAGCTTTGATACTTGCAGAGGATGTGCGATGGGCAAGTTTGCCAAATCCCCTTTTCCCAACAGTGACAGCAGAGCGACTGGGATACTTGATTTGATTCATTACGATGTGAGCGGTCGGATGTCTCATGTTTCCTTGAGTGGATATGAGTACTATGTGTTATTCATTGATGATCACTCCAGGAGGACCTGGATTTATTTCTTGAAGACCAAGAGTGAGGTCTTTCAAGCGGTTTCGAGAGTTCGAGCTCTTGTGGAGACACGGGACAGTCGGAAGATCAAGTCCCCGAGGGTCGGACAATGGAGGAGAGTACACCCTTGGAGAGTTTGTTGACTATTGTGCGGAGGCGAGGCATTGGGAGGGAGCTCACTTGTTCCTTACAACCCCCGGCGAACGGGGGTTGCGGAGAGGAAGAAAGCGGATCCATCGGAGGGGGACCGCCAAAGCCATGTTACATGATCGGGGGTTGCCATTGTTTTTGTGGGCGAGGGCACAGCAACACGGTTGTTTACTTGCGGGAAACGGAGTCCGCATCGTGCCTTGGGGCACATGACTCCGAGGAGGAGGCTTTTTTACAGGAAGAAGCACGATATGGGTCATCTTCGTATCTTTGGGTGCATGACATACTCCTACATACCCAAGGAGAAGAGGACCAAACTAGAAAGCACCGCGAGAGAAGGGTATCTTTGTGGGCTACGGTGAGACCTCCAAGGCCTGTCGGATTTACATTCACGCACGCGAGAAAAGTTGTTGTCGGACGGGATGTGAAGTTCGAGAGGGACGGGGCCTTTAGGAGGTCACGGGGTTAGAGTATGCGGATCGGCACGGACCCTCGGCGGCGGTTGAGTCGGTCGCGAGAGATCCGGTGGGCGAGGATCGGGGAGGATCCGGAGGTACATCTATGACGATGTCGGGTCCCAGTCGGTGGGGAGTGGCTCACAGAGTCGGAGGGGTGGTGCTATGGGCGGCACGCGGAAGCGATCCCACGAGAGGCGATCCCTTTGGGGAGTCAACGATGGACGGTTCACACGGTACCTCGACGTCTACGAGGTTCGAGGTGCGGGCGAGGGGACGGCGGACGGACGGTCGAGAGTTCGGGCTCTGATGTTGAGGAGGAGGAGTTTTATTCTCGGCGGGAGAAGTGCACTCGAGGGGAAGAGGAAGCCCAAGTGGCTTCAAGACACCTTGAGAGATGCCACATGCTGTTCGTCCGAGCCTAAGAGGCCGGTCGGGAGAGAGAGCGAGACCACACCGAGAGAGGTTTTGTAGCTATATGGCAATGGCTACCGGCATCCTTGACTCTGCGAGCCTTCTAGCTATGAGGAGCGGCCTAGCGAGCAGGTTTGGAGAGAGGCCATGCGGGGGAGGAGTATTCTTCTATCATGAAGAATGATGTTTGGGAGGTGGTGCCGAGGGCACGAGGGCAAATCCGTGGTTACTTCCGGATGGCTTTACAAGGTGAAAGCATGCGCAGAATGGCGACATTGAGAAATTCAAAGCAAGGTTTGTGGCTAGAGGGTTCTCCCGAGTGGGGAGTTGATTATGAGGAGACCTTCGCTCCAGTGGCTCGATATACTTCGATCCGCTCCATTATATCGATAGCGACGAGATGGGTTGGAAGATCCACCGGATGGATGTGAGGACCGCATTTCTCAATGGCTTCATACGAGGAGGAGGTGTACATTGAGCGGCCCACGGGGCTTTGAGGTGCATGGGAAGGAGTCCCATGTGTGCGGACGAAGAAGGCCCTTTATGGCTAACGAGCTCCCGAGCTTGGTACTCCGGGATAGATACTTACTTGCGGGAAGATGGGTTTTCACAAAGAGTGAGGCAGATCCGAACCTTTACTATATTGTGATAGGTGAGGAGCCTCTCGTGCAGTGCTGTATGTGGATGACTTAGTCATTACGGGTGCGAAGAGACTCATGAGAACGCTGCAAGAGAGATCTTGCGGCGGAGTTTGAGATGAAGGACATCGGCTTGATGCATTACTTTTTGGGTTTGGAGGTGTGGCGAGGAGGAGGGGCATTTCTTCACGGGACGGAGAAGTATGTTGTGGACATCGATGGCGTGATTCCACATGGAGGATTGTAGACCCATGTCGAGCATGATGATCACCAACTAGAAGAAGCTTCATGCTTCGGATTCGAGTTGGTGGATCCCACATTGTACGGAGCTGATTGGTTCCTTGATGTATTTGGTCAACACTAGACCAGATATACATTTTGCGGTCAACACGATGAGTCGTTTATGTGTGAGCCTAGGAAGGTTCAGCGGGTGGCTACTAAAACACATTTTGCGATACTTGCGGGGGACGGTGGATTATGGTGCGGACTGCGGGCAGGGGGATGGAGTGAGATTGGCGAGGTTACACTGATTCGATTGGGCAGGTTGTGCTTCGATAGGAAGAGCACTTCGAGAGTGTTGTTTTGGGTTGGGTTCGACGGTGGTGTCATGGTTCAGTCGGAAGCAGACGATCGGTAGCATTGAGTTCGGCGGAAGCGAGTATGTGAAGCCAGCGGTCTAGCTAGTTGTGAGGCCATCGGCTTCGCAAGATGTTGTTTAGCTTATTTGGTCGACTAGTTGAGACCTTCGATGATTTCTTGTGATAATCGAGTTGCATTAAACTCACGGAGAATCCCAGATGTTTCATGACGAGTCAAAGCATATTAAGGGATCAAATATCACTTCATCGAAGACTATGTTCGGAAAGGGCTGTGAAGCTTGAGTATATTTCCGCTTGATGAGCGGGGTTGCGAGATATTCTTACCAAAGCCTTACCACGGGGCAAGCATGTCTGCTTCGAGAGACAAGATGGGTGTGGTGAGGAACACACTTCCTCGGTAAGAGGGAGTGTTGAAATTTGGTACCGGAGGACGGAGTGGTTCCCTAAGGCTTTGATCTTTGGCCTAGGGAAAAGTGTCCAAAAATAATTTAATTTTTCTCCTAAAGTAACTTTATAATTTTTTTATAAAGTTAAATCTAATTTAAAAGTGACTTAAGTGATAAAGTTACTAAAGTGACTTTATAAAGTTATAAAGTCAAATCTAATTTTAAAGTGACTTTAAGTGATAAAGTTACTAAAGTTAAAGTGACTTTAAATAAAGTCAATATAAAATTAGAAAGGAAAAAGTGACTTTGGAAATAAAAGACTAAGTGGGTCTTTATTAAAGTGGGGTGAATTAAAAAAATGAAAAAGTGAGATTTAAATGAGCATTTAATCTCGGCCCTAGATCTCAATCTATCTCGACCATTGGATTTAGGGATTCCCCAAAGAAAGTCACTTAGGGTTAGGGTTAAAGGAGGAAAAAGGAGGAAAAAGGTCATTCATTCTTTCGTGAGCGATTGAGAGAGGAGAGGGAGGCCGAAGAGTGATTTAGCGAAGCGAGAGGAGAGCGACAAAGGCGGCACGACAAGTCCATACAGCAAGAGAGCACACTTCCCAGGGCTGAAGAATCCATACGGCGAGAGTTCATTGGCACACTATCAAAGCGAGAAAGTCCGTACTGACATTTGCACGGTTTTTCGAGAAAGGGAGCGACTACGTTTTCGAGAGTCGGAACGGCGACAGGGAGCACGATTTTCAAGGGCGATTTTTACGGGCATGAAAATCGAGAAAGAGGCTACTTTGTCCCGCATCACGTACGGAATTCGTACGGTCCAGTCGGTCATTTCTCGACACGCTTTTCGAGCGGCTAAGACGGCATTTAATGCTTGTAATTTCTACCGAAAAATTTTCGTTTTTTGTTTGGCACGTTTTTCGAGGTGGAGGGTGGCACGAAAGTCAAGATAAGTGATTTTTGTGTTTGCTGTAATTTTTACGTATGTCATTGCTCACCCTTGTAAAAGCATTTTTCAGAAATAAAAGAGAAGCTTCCGGAGCGGGTTTTTCCCCAAGAGTTGTAGGGGTTTTTCCGGGGGTCACCTTGACCAAAAATTTCGAGTTATGATGTGTTGAATGATGTTTGTTATTCGTCTGTTATTTTATTTACTGCATTTACGAGCGTTAGAAAATTTTCCGGAACTTTGTGTTTTCAGCAAATTTATTTTTCCGGTTTATTAAATGTATGGATATGGGAAAGGGCATTTAATTATTTTGGAGTAATAAGGTGAAAAGCGAAAATCGGGGTGGGAAATAGAATTTTCTACAAACTCGACCATATTATTGGATTTAAATGCCGCCGCATTGTACTGTTATAATTTTATGAGGGAAACCAAAACGAGACAATATATTTGATTCTAAAAATTGAATTACTACGCCGTATCGTGGCCTTCCTTGCTGGAATGGCCTCAATCCATTTGGTGAAATAATCTGTACTGCACAGGGGATCCATCGATCTTGTGATGATTTGGGATGGATTTCCCCTATGAAGTCAAGTCCCAACTGTTGGAAGGGAGAATTTACCTGACTGGTTTCAAAGGAAGGGAAGAAGTTTCCTTTTTCCTTGAAAAAAATTGACACTCATGACGGTTACATCATTGTTTTATAAAAAATCGAGAAAATAATTCAGCCAATAATATCCTGCGTCTCAACACTTTGTTAAAGTATGTTGTTTTCCAAAAAAAATGACCACCACAATCACGCTTTATAGAAAGTCATGAATTACTTGTTGAGCTTCATCTTCAACCAAACAATTAAGTAGAATACCACTCGAATCTTTCCAATAAAGAGAAATGTTTAAAATACGGAATTTAGCATGGACTTGAGTTTCGGTGATCTACCTTTGCTTCTAGACATCCATGGAGGTGGCGAAAGATGTTGAAGAACATAAACTATGTCCGAATACCATGGAAATTTGAGAAAAAAATTCTAAAACTAGAACAAGTGAACCATTATCCTCATCCTCTCGACAATTTTGCTATGAGATTTATGTCCGGGGCATGTAGGTTTGATAGTGCCATTAGTTTTTCCAAGCCCTTTTCCCTTGATTAACTTTGTGGATTTAATCTCCAAATCATATTTCAACATCGCAGTATCCACTTACCTCTTCTTCCCTGCGGATCGTTTGCATTAGGACATCTTTTACTTGCTACATTAGGAACATATGCTATGGTATGCGAATGCGGAAATGTACACTCTAAAATCCTTCGGTGCTTTTATAAGAGCCAATTCTTGTTTCTAAATGATATTATACTTCAAGGAAGAATCTCGAATGGTCCTCTAAAAAAAGGAAATGGGTTGTTCAATCCGATCTCTCTTTTGCATCAATACTACGGCCATGGTATGCTACGATGCAAATGAAAATATAATGAAATCTTGAGTGTAATCGGGACTAATCAAGGCTGCAATTGATAGAGAACACTTTAACATATTAAATGACTTGATAGCATCCTTGCTCCATTTGACGGTGTTGTACTTTTTCAACATATTAGTCATTTCCCATAAATTTTCGACTAAATTAGGGTATAAATCGTGCAACAAGTTCATCTTACCATTGAATGCTCGAATCTCCTTTTTATTATGTGGGATGTCTATAATGCTAAATTTCCTCCACTCTTGAAGGATCAATGCAAATGCCATCCTTAGAAATGATATGTCCCGACGAGCTTGTCCCCTCATCCATAGCAAACGAGAATTTTCTTCGGATTGAGAAAAAATCTTGAACTTTACCGCATCAACGAAATACAACCCTCAAGTGAGATGCGGTGTTCATCATCAAAACCGAGAAAAAAGCTGTCAAATCATCTAAATAAACAACCGGAAAAAAACCTTCTCATTGGCAAAAGCGATGTCCATTTCTTGCTAGAAAGTGGCTCCAACATGCTTTAATCCAAATGGCATTTTGTATCTTTGGAAAGATCCCCAAGGTGTCGTAAAGGCATTTTTTGTCTTGGTATTTTTCATGCACCAAGATTTGATTATAGCTTAAATAACTATCGAGTAGTGACATACGTGATGCTCCAACTACTCTTTACGAATATGATCCATCTTTGGCGGCGGATAGTTATCCTTTAAGGATACTTTATTGAGATTCGCGAAATCTATACATAACCTTATATCTCCTGTCTTTTTCGAACTAGGACTAAATTTGAAATCCAATCTGAAAATCTAATTGGAACAATGATACCGACTTTATGCAATGCATTTACCTATTTTTCAATGGATGGAGGCGACTTTGAGATTGATTCTCCTCGGCTTACGTCTACATGACACGATCCGACTTCATAGGAATAGTATGTTAGAATTATATTTTTGCCATATACCTTCAAATCTAAATAATCCCATGCAAACACATCAAAAAATTCAGAAACTAATTTAACATCTTGGGCCTTTACGAGGAGACAATGCTTTTGATAACTTCACAAAATTGGGCTTGTTAGTTGTTCCAAGATTGACATCTTCAACTCCTTTATCAATGGGCACCAAAGCTTGTCTTCCTTGCAACATCATCTTGATCAAAAGCTCCTCCAAAGGTATGAGACCTCTAGGAATTACATTATCTTTCAGTCGTAATGTGTCCATCTAATTTTCTTCAATCTCTTGTTCATCATAACCACCCTCTATGGAAGTATCCTTGAATTTTCCTTCACTCTGCAAAGCATTGATTTCATTGTCATCCCCAAAAAACTTGCCAATACTTTAAATTATACGGAACAATAGGCCGATGTTTTGAAATCAATTTCAAATTTGTTGTTGGAGTTCATTCGAATATTTAAATTTCTTTCGGTATTGGAAAGAGAATTTGCAATAAGATTCTGCATTCGGTATTTAGTCGTCAAAGTATATTCATAAAAAATTCTCGAGGATATCTAGTACCACATTTTTGTAGGCTCTCAATCACGGATGCTTTGCTTGATATTCTTATTTTACACTCGTTTGATTATGAACTACGAATCTCCATAGACGAGAAATCATTTTTGCATTTAACTTATTCAAAATTTTCATACCTACAATCAAAGCTTCATACTACGCTTCATTGTTAGAGAAGTCACAAGCCAAATTATAAGCACATATTCTAACATTACTAGGAACCTACATCGGGTTGAGCGATTTGCCAATCCAAATTCCTATACCGGCACCATCCTTACCAACTAGCACTGGTCAAAATCCATGCTCCAAAGGCCTTCTTCCTCTTCTTCTAGATGTTGAAATTTTGTTTCTTTCTCTAACTTATATTGATTGATTTCTTCATTATTACTGCTATTCTTTGTCCCTTGCTCGTGCTGCTGTGGAAAGCTTAGAAAGGTTTTCCATTTTTTATTTTTCCTTTTTTAAGGAGTTCCCTAAAATTCTCTTAAATTTTAGGTACCTCATCTACTTCTACCAGCTGAACATCTTCATCATTCAAACCACTATCCGAATACAACAAAAATGATTCTGAGTACGTATGGACATCATTAATTAAATGAATAACTAGTTTCTCTCTACTAGTGATCATATATTTCGGTTTCATTTCCCTATATAGCTTTCTCAATTGAACGAACAACGGGATGGTAGCATAAAAGAAATCAAGTTGTATGGTCCCCTTCATCTTTGCACCCCATGACTTGGAAAAAAGAATTCCAAAATGTGGTGGAACATACTCACTACAACTACATCTATCAAAAAATTCTTGGGCTGGGATTTGATCTAAAGATACTACCAAGTCTTTGATAGGACCAATACAACGGACTCTACCGAGTCAAAGGAATAAAAATCATGGTATTTTCGAATAACATCAACACCCAAATTCTTCATAATGGCTTTAGGCATCAAATTGTGAGAGGCCCCGAATCTAGCATAGCATTGTATAGAATATACTCATGCAATCTAAGACTTAGGTAAAATGGAGGGACTTCACTATCTTGAGATTGACCTTCTATGGCGGGGATGAAAAATGAGTTCGGGATAATCATCTTCAACATTCACCATATCTGACATAGAAGTCTATTTGCAACAATCTAGATATCCGATGTTTATAAGTGTTGTTCTTCACCAACTTTGCTAAGGGAATGGACACTTTCGGCTTATCAATTTCATTTTCTAAACTAGAAGATGGAACTTTTTCTACCTCTTTGAAAGGAGGATCTCTCTTCTCCACTTTCTCCTTTGGCTGATTATTCTTCTCATTTGCGGGGTTATTTGTCGAGGATGCTTTACTTTGGAAGATGGATCAAAAGGTTCTTTCCCTTTCCTCCAAGTATTTTTAAGAGTCATTCTTTGATTGAAACTCTTTCCTTTTACGAATAGGGATTGATGGGCACATCTTTCCTCCTCAAAGAAAAATTATTCTATGGTGCTAACAAAGCGTTCATATATCCTCATTGATAATCATCGGACTCTTCCTCTAAAGCTACATCATTTTCCAATATGAAATATTCATCTCTTCGAGTATCTGGAGTTCTTGCATATTCTTCTTCTTCTGTCGAGAAAAATGGGCGTACCATTAGTAGTGAGAAAGTGGTTAGCTTCAACCTCACTTTGGATCATCATCATCATTAGTTTCCATTCCACTGAACACAATTTTTCTACAAAACGGTTACTGATCTACTACTTGTTTTGTTTCTTGCTCTTGCGCTTTATGTTCCTACTGCTTGATTCGGAATTGGGAGTTACTTGATATCCTCTAAAATTTGGATTCTGATTTGTGCTTCCAATCTCTCTAAAATTTTCATTCGATCAACGATATTCTCACATTGAATGGATCAAAGTATCCATCTTACTATACGAAGGAGATGCTTCCTCTTTTACGGTCACCCTCTTTTAAGCTCTCATTCGTGCTCTTTTGGCCAACATATTTTCTTCTATGCTTACAAAATTTTTCACTGCATGTCTTCAAGTGTGGTAGGATCTTGCTCTCATAACTAATATGCCATATCGACGTCAAAACCATCAGGGAAATTTGAGCAAAAATAAACCCATGGGGGAGTTTGAGTTGGTTGGAATAGCATTATATATTGCATTAAACCTTACACAATAATCTTGTACGAGTTTCACCCACATTCCTCTTAATATTTTCATGCTGAGACAAAATATGGAGTGGGTTTTCTTTACCACCCACCGAGTCTAAGAATTATCTATGTAGCTCGACAAAGTGTGGATAGAGGTTGTTGGTAAGGCTACGAACCATTTTCAAACATCACCTCAAAAGCTTTGGACAAACAATCTCATAGTGACATTTTACTGCCTCTACCTCATGAAGGTCAAAGAAGTCATTCATCTTATCAACATGTTCGTTTCGGGTTGTAATGCTTTGAGTGGCATCAAAGAAAGTAATTTTACTTTGGTAATTAGTAGGCATGTCATTCATATTCGAGGTAAAACCGAGGGTGCATATCGGGCGACCATGACTCGAGGTGGATTTACAACAATGTTTTAACTACCGAGAATTTAAAGGAGTGGTTGATGGATAAGTCGGAGGGTCGAGAATTGATTTTAGAAATTGATGGAAATAATGATGAATTGGAAGCGAGTGGATGTTGTTTCTGATAATTTAGAAAGCTCGGGAATATTTGTATTTACGTAATATATGTTGGAGAAGATTTCAAAATATAATCATCATTATATATATTTTCCCTTTGAACTTCTAGATCTACAATAAATTCTAGATCTAAAACTATGTTATCCAATGTTGTTTTAGATTTGACTGCGAATAGAGAAAGCTCAAAACTCTCATCAAAAGGGAGGTCTTCAACAAAAACCACTCACGGGCCGGGAATGGGATCTGAAAGATGGGTCTGAGGCTTGCGAACCTTCTTGTCTTTCGATTATTCATGGAATAAGATTAGGATTTTCAAATACAAGGGGAGGTTTTGGATCAAGATTTTCCCTTATGTATTTTTCTGAAGCTAGTGTGATCGAATTTCTACTTTGCAATGTTTATTTCAGCCTAGCAAATTACGGAAACTCATCATGCGAGTTAAATAATTTATATGAAAAAATATTAATGGGGTGATTAGTTTTTCATTAGATTTCTCCTCGGTATAGTCGCCACTATGTTATCTCCTTATTTGACCTCGAGTTTGAAGGAAGGCAAGCTAGGGTAACCACAAAGCCACACTTAACCCTCTAGCTGTCCCTAAAAGGTAGGGAGAGGGCACTCTCCTTGAATATTATCTTAATGAAGTATGACTACAAAATGATTTTAGGCTAGGTATATTAGCTCGAAATATTTTTATAAATTTTACGGGTTTTTTGTTGGATCGGATGGAGCTAGGAAGTTTAAATCTAGGAATTAAATCGGAAAATACGGGGCATTCTATGGGGCAAGGTAGGCATGAATTTTAACAACTTTATTTTAATGATGGTGAAGTGTCTAAGATTGGTGAGGAGGTGAGGAGGGCATGTGAGATGGATCCTTCTCAAACGGTAGAAATAAAATAAAATATTGAAGGATTTTCCCAAGGAAGAGCACGTAAAAAGTGGATTCTACCCATATAACTTGACAACATTCAATAGAAATAATGGGAATGAATGAAATGGCATACATAACATTTAACGGATGATTACAAAATAACAGAGACTATGCCAAAATTCCATACCCACAAGGATCCCATAAAAAATTATTTGCAAGTCTTTATTAATTCCTTGCCAACGAGGTTACAAAGATATACAATGAAGGTCAATGCATCCCGGTGATTGTGATCTTTTTTCCACCTACAAATGACTCGTAAAGTACATTAAATAGACGAGGGCTTCATGGGGTGAATCAACAGAAAGAGGGTTTGTTTCGCCTTCCCCAGAAACCAAAATCGAAGATAGAAAATAAACCAACGGTATGCCTTTGAAAGAGAGGAAACATTATATTTCGACCATGCGGAAGATTTTCTATTACATTTACTCCAACGGATGGGAAGAAAAAACAAATATAGTACCAATCTTCTCATTTATCATTGCTTTGTCGATTCGAGTATCTCTCTGTGTTCATAATTGGCTCACGATATTAACAAAATATCTTTTTCCTTTAACTTGAAGAAAAAACCCCCTTTAAACCAATAAAAATCGAATTACATTTTTTAAATGGAGAAAAATCCCTTTTTTATCGTTAAAAGGAGTGAGGGAATTGTGGTGGGCCCAAAATCGCAATCGTAAAATCAAAAGCGAGAAGGGGAAGGATCTTCGGGCGAAGAAAGCGCAATGAGCGATGAGCGAGGCCAATGGGAGGAAGGTGATGGATGAAAGGGAGCGATGGAATAAGGGTGATGGAAGGTGGAGCGAGGATAAGCCGATGCGATGGAGAACGCATGAGATGGGCCGATGTAGGGAAGGACGGTGAAGAAATTAGGGAGTAAAGGCGATGGAGGAGACGGAAGCGATCATTGCATCGAGAGAAATGGAGTGGGTAGGAGTCAAACCCTTTGTCGGGATTTTCCAATTGCATGATGTGCGATTTATTGCATCGGTGGAAAGGAGGACAAAATTAGCATTGGAGGGATTCGTTTGCGATAATGTGATCCAATGGTATGACTTATCACATGGGTGAAAACAAATGTGTGGGGTTTGGCATTGATGAACGAGATGTTTGCGATAAAGGAAAAAAATTATAAAAAGGGAAAAAATATAAAGTTGAAAGGGAAAAATGAGAAAGAGGGCATGGGAGTTGTGCTTTTGAAGCTTTAATTCATTTGGGCATATTTTCCAATCTAGGAAGTGATTTTGGGAGTGTGATATACTTGTTGGAAAGATCTTTCCTATCTACTCTCGATGGACATACATAGAATATGATTTACACCGAAAATTCTCGTGGAGAAAACCTTTGAAACCCGAAAGGGATAAAAGCCCCTTTGGCTCTTTGGAGATAAAAACTTTCTAAAGTTCAAATTATTACATATGGAGACATAAAATTACATAGAAAATGATCATAAAAAAAAGTACCCTATTTTCACCTCGAAACATGTTTGGAGGTGAAAACTACATTCAGCTGAAAGAACAACTCTTTACTTATCTTGATATTTGTGCTTTGAGTTTATTAGGGATCATCATGTCCTTGGAGATATTTATTGACACTTTGATGATAAATTTGACCATGGTGGAGCTCTAAGACCTAATGGGACCAACCCTATGATCTAAAAAAGTGAAATTTAGAGTGAAAGTGAATCATGATGCGAAGACCATAGAGAAACGACCGGCGTAGCATATTGCATGAGCGATGAGGTGAACACCACCATCGATGAATTCATGACCCAATGGAATGATAAAAGCTTATAGTAGAGTATATTTGATCACCGATGGCGGTGTGAAAATGTGACACTAACACTAATTTCTTGAGAGAATCCTTGGGATCCTTTGGCTACCTTTGGATTTCAAATTGTTGGAGATAATATCTAGATCCTTTGGCTACCTTTGAGATTTAAGGAGGGTGGGAAATTCCTCCTATAATTTTTCCTTGCTATCTCCTCCAAGTATTTAGGATAAAATCCTTATAAAAATGCTTAATAATCCTTTCTTTTACGCACTCAACCTCATATTAAACAATGAGAGTATGTTAGCCTTAATCAACACCTATACTATCATCATATATGTAAGAAGGAAAAAATATGACCATTGACCCCTCCATATATGTCTAATGATGGAGCTTATCAATGTATATCATCTACCATCTACCCATCCAATGCTTCATAAGTGAAGTAGTCATCCGAATGCTCAAATAATAGCTGGACCATCAAATCATCATTTCTCCTTAGTGACGGTAGTTGCTTGATCTCCATGATAGTGCATTTTCTATCTCATGGCCCTCTCCATACACAATGCTTAACTCATAGTCCTGCATTGTGCTTGATCCACCGATTCATCGCCTCTCCTGTACTAGTGCTCCATCTCGAAAGATGCTTGATACTATGGTGGTTACTCTTCACACGAAATCTACTCCGATAAAAAGCTCCGGGAATTCGACCAGATTCATGCATAATGTCCAATATCTCTTTGTCATAAACATAATACAACAACTCATGCGATAGTAACTTCAGGTTCTCGAAAAGCTATTGTATAGCTTCCACTGCATTAGGACTATGCTAAGTCCCATCCTCGAAACTCCACACTCCAAAAAAAGTGTTGTGTGCAACTAAATAATGTCAAAATGTGATATCTATACATCTTCTCCTTGAACTAGTTAAGGGTCCTTTGTGCGGTGATAGTTCTTGCTCCAAAATCAGCAATGTGATCTAACCCTTGGTCATGCAATTTCCATGATGGCATGAACCCAAAAATCTCCATATGATTTGATGAAATAATATGGGGGTGGAAATGTTTTCATACCTTGGATCAAGCTGATGTCTAGGGATATCTTGCAAAGCTACAAGAGTTCCTCCAACTGGTGCATTTGTTTCTCCAGTTGCTAGTGATGGTGATGGATGGTCCTCTACTACTACACCACATGTTTTTTATTTGCTTCCCTCTTCCTCATGCACCTCACTGAATCACTCCCAAGACTCTCAATTTCGACTACTAAGGACCATCTTTCAAAGATGAAAGTCATCCTCCCATTGACGCAAGTACCTCTAATATAGATGGTGGTGGTAATAGTTTCTCTCCTCCAGTGTATCTGCACTAACATACCCCCTGTCTGCTCCTCATAAACTTTCTCTTTATTTTTGGAGTGTGTCTCAATGGAATATGCCTCTGGGTTTCTTTTATCAAACCTCTCTACCAATATTTGAGTGAAATCTTCATACACGAGTCACTCTGTATATTTCAACTGTCGAACCACCATTCATTTGATTCACCCTCGAGGTGTAGTGATGAAATGCGAACAACCTCTTCTTCCACTACTTCGTGTAGCTATAAGAATGCATCTAAATTTACCATCAAAGTTTTTACTGTGATTGTGGATTACCTATCAAATTTAGGTGCAAATAATCTATTTTTCTGCATATTTCGTTTTCTTCTATTGCTACTGCGGGGTCTCTAGCTCTCTTTAATCTAGAAAAGAAATTCTTGAAAGTCCGATTCCCTTTTTAATACTCTAGATTGATATATGGACTTTGAAATATAATCACTTAGACTCTCATGCTCCAAATATCCTCCATGTCCATGCCATTCATTTCCTTACGTATGGAAAGTGGGCATAATAGGGAATTGTGGAACTTTCTACGCTTTGTCGGTTGCTTATAATATTGATAGGAAGTGCTCAGATCTTTCCCATTTTGAAACCCTCTTGAGGTTTTCCTTTTACTTTCCTTCTTATTTATTTGATATCCATGGTGAGATCCGCATACATCCGAAGAGAAGTGTGGAAAAACTCAATCCTTTAACCCTTGAAGACTTCTTCTTTTTCTACTTCTTCTTATTCTTCTAATGTCATGAAATTCCGAGAAAAGTTTGAGTCAAATATCTTTCTCTAGTACCATTGTAATACCAAAAAATGGGAGAAACAAGAATATAGAACATTTATCACATTTCAATCTAGAAAATAACTAGAATGTAAGTAAAAAAGCTCGTAAAATGCGAAATGCAAGAATATAACATGAAGACATTAAAAAAATAGGAAAAAAAAGCTGAGCCATATCATTATGTATCAACAACAATGTAATTACACGTGTGCTCCCAAAAGGAATTCACTCAAGCCACAACGTGGTTTGAAATACATGAAGGAAACTTAGCTTTGGAAAGTATAAGTTGTTGATGCTAGCAAAAGTAATATTGAAGGGAAGAATATTTATATGTGAGAGGTCTGTTGGGTTGATCAAAAGATCCTGGATTTTCACCATGGATTCTCCATGAGGAAACCTTGAAAAACCCGTAAATGGTTTGGCGATATTTTTGAGTTTGGAATTTTGAACCTGCTGGCTAACTTACACACTCCCTAGAGATAATTGCTGATCCAAGGCTGAAATAATGATCTATCTTCTACAATAGCACCCAATCGGCTTAGTAACTAAAGTGTTGGTACCTTCTCTCTGATTCCCAAGCTCAAAACTTGAGATCTAGCCCCTCAAGCGTGAATATGTAGTGGGTGCATGTAAAGTTGTTGGGAAATATTGCATTGTCTAGGAGGGTTGATGATGTAGCCTACTAATAGATAGTACAATGTTGATCCAAGTACGTTGAATTGATCCTAAGAGTGAAGGATTAGTCCGTCGAGGAGGAATCCAAGCTCGGTTTCTTGGAACTTCCTCTTCTCCTCAAACCCTACTTCAAAATTACGCAATTCCTTGAGGAAATGTTCTGCTGATGGAGAATAGATGGGTGGCTTGATGTCGGATATTTCAATGAAACATTTGGAATACCGCAATGTATACATAGTGTGAGAGGGTTGATCCCTCCATAGATTTCTCGAGTGAAGTACGAAAACAACTCTTGACTATCCAACCCAAGTTCGGGAATGTGTAATTCCTTTAGGCGGAAGTGTAGATGAGAGTTTACGAAAGTGGCATTAATTTTTTGGACGATGAATCATTGCCCAAGAAAACCTTCCCGGAAGTAGGCACTCAAAGTCCCCGTGGGTAAGGGTGGGATCCCCAGCTCGGGAACAACTAGTGTTAAACATCACAAAAAACTTAGCTAAACATATGAAGCCTACAAATAAATGTCTTATGACACTAAAGAAAAAAAATACGAACTCCCCTTCATTTGTTGCCCTCATATTCCTTTTATGGTTGTGAGCCTTCCCTAGCCTTGGCCCACCTCACATAACCGTTGCACATGTATCCACTAGCCTCCATCATCTCCACCACTATTGCAATTACTCTTCACTCCCTCCATCATGTGTGCATTTAATGCACCACTTCCTCCATCACTTAATCATTAATTCTCCATTATCTCCATCATCTTCCTCATTATTGCTCCATCACCTCCACTATTTTTTTCATCAATAAGCGCACTCCCACTACTCCATAGTCGCGATCCACTACCTAACTAGCCCACATTCACACTATAGAAGTGGATTTTGTTCATCTTCGGGTTTATGGGTCCCTCCACCCTTTTATTTACTTAACTAAATAATAAGAGCAAGAATTTCAATATTCTAATTAGTTGATGGAAAATTTGGAATATTACAAAGACCTAAAATAAATCCAAACAAAGGTTCACTTGTTTACTTACCTCATGTCACCGAACAATCACTTGTGAAAGAAAAATAATTCATGGAGATCCTTCATGTTCCTTTCCTTATAGACAGAAGATTTCAAAGCAAATTTCATAGAATCGATGAGCTAATAATGTTATAGCATGATGGTTAGATCAGATCCTTTTTTATAGTTTTAGGTGAAGATAATTAAGGTATTCATAGGGTATATGTTGGAACGAGGCCTTACAACGGGGTTGAATATTATGACTTTTCTAATAAGATTTTATTAATGGATTACCTTAATTATTAAGCTAAGTACGTTGTTGGCCTTGAGGGGTATAGTGAAGCTCCTAATGTAAATGTTTGATTATAATTGAAATATTTCCACATGCTTGCACATACATCATCAAGCTCATTGTCATGCCACATCACCCTAACTTACAAATCACTACCACATGGACATTCATGTACCTCTCCCTCTCCATCCACTGATACAACATGTCACCCACCACATATTGAGACATATCCTCACCCTTTCCATTTATCGCCATATACATGTCTTGTTCCCATAATAACCATGAGTCATGATTGACCTCATAGAGGGTCTTGTTTAAAAGGATACCATCCGCATGATTGGACAATGGAAAGAGTAGTGTGTTTAACAACTACCATGAGTCCCACATCATAAAGTTGCACAACGTTTAGTCAAGCCAAGGGTTGTGGAGAGAGAGCAGATATCAACTCCTCGATGTCTTTTCCTCTCCTTAGGACCTTCTGTAGCTGAGAGCTTGATAACACCAAAAAAGGTCATGTGTCCTCCAAAGCAAGTTGGTTGCCTTGCACGTGTCCCATGCCAACTATCTCTCAAATCCTAATGATTTTAGTATGAGGTCATAACCCGACCTAGCGAAATTAACTCATTACACGTTGTGTACCAACTATAAAACATGATAGAATGGAAAATAGACTCATTTAAATATAAAATGTGTAGGGACATGAGCTTCTAAATCCTCGATGCCATATAAGGTCTTAGCATAAGCTCTAGAAATCGAGTTTATGGCTTGAATGTGCTAGTAATTTCCCTCTCAAGGAACTACTGATATTTTATTCTCAAGTTAATTACGTTACCATTAAACCTTCCATCTTATGAGAAAAAATAAATATTATGTCCTTATAAGAAGACTTACCTTGGTGGTGTCATTGTCACAACACCCACCCAAAATTTTTCCTACATCCAAATTTCACAACCTAGTCTTACCTTGCATGTTTTTGTAAGATCCATTCCATCTATATACCTTAATCTTTCAAGCTCTCCTTGGAAGAAAATTATTATTTTTCATGGGAAGTGTCGCACATCATATATGATGACTTTATGGTTCATCCGAATAGGTTAATATGGTGATAATGAGTTCTATTTATCATATATACATGTATTACCATCATCCCCAAAAGTTTCTTGCATTATCGGACAAGTTCTATCACTTTTTGTCACAAAGTGTATCTAAAGTGTCACACTTGAGATATTGGGGGCTTTTCTTGCATCATATTTCTCATTTCCACCACATTTTTCGTAGTGCCTACAAAAAAATTTACTCCCTCTAAAGGTTCCTCTCATCGGAATGTGTATATAATAATCTTCTATTGTTTCATGAAGCTAAGGTGGCATCTCTCAAGTAGGAGGTTCACATTGAGTTGGATCCAAGGGGTATGTGGGCTCCATGGGAACACTAACAATATCTCTCTTAGATTCGGGCATGGATGGATCTTCTATAATATCCATGTCATCATTATTTAGTCTCGGGGAGGAGAAGCGGGGAGGAGCAATGTCCCTTGATTTTTCCGAGGGCGTAATATTCATCAAATTTTTACATTCGTAATAATTTTAACCTTAATTTGAACAAAAATGTATATTATAAATTATTTAGAATATTCACAATATCTAGTAAAGTGCAATTTTCTTTCAGTAACTTAGTGTGTTAGCCACCTATAAAATTTTTCATATCAAATGGTGGTGAAATCATTTTTGAAGCCTTCGAGAAAAAACTTTTACCTCCAAAATTGTTGGTGCTTAAAGTCTTTTGAAGATATTCTATCCCTTTTATTAATCTTTATTGTTGTTTCCCCTTTAATTCCGAGATTCGCCATTTTCATGAAGAAAAGACTGCTGCGAAAAAACCCCATTTTTCCCTCATTTTACCCCTCTTTTCACTCATCATTAACCTTCACTTTTTATTCGCTTTTTTTCCCCATGAAATTCCTCTATTTTTCATTTTATTCCATTCTTCCCTCCATAACAACCCTTTTATAAGGTTTTAAAACTCATTTTTAAACCTTCACGAAACCCCCAAATCCATTGAAAAACCTTGAAAAAATCATTAAAAACACTATTTTTTACTATGGGCCTAAGCCCCTTTAGGTAGCCTAAACCACTTCCCCCACCATACACCCTCGCACTTGGAACCAAGCGCTAAACCCATTTGGTGTTTATTGTGCATCGGGAAACAATCGATGGGCGCATGTCTTTTGTTTTGTAAAAGTTCGTCAGATTGGCCCTTTTTGCGTATACACACGATCCCTTCATCTTTTTTCTATATAACCCAAAAGCCCGCAATCGGGCGCTTAAACGTATAAATAAAAGCCTTGCCGATACGATTTTTTCCTTTGTATTTAATAAAAATCCACCTTTTTTTATATTATAAAGGGACCCAACCTTTCATTGGTCGAAAGCCTTTCCCGGCCGTTAATTTTAAACCAATCAAACGGCCAACACAATCTCGCATCGAGATTTCCATAGGAGCGTATTAAATATTTTATTCGCAACCTCCGGTTGACGATCTCTGATGGGTTCTCCACCGTTGATCTTCCTCGCTAGATCAAATCGACGGTATTCATCGATCCTTCCCAAATCCCTTTTCCTCCACCTTTTGACCTCTCATACATTTCCCGCCATCGATCTAATCCTCGGATCGATGGCCATCGCCAATCGCATTGGCGCCTACACCTTTTACCCTCGTCGGCTGCAAAAGATATGATTGCATGCGGGTCATCCATATGCCTAGATCCGATGGTCCGAATCTTTCCTCACCACCTTGGTTAAAAATCATGAACCCCACTTTATAATGTTTTCTTGACCAATCCGTCGTTGATCTCTGCGGATCAAAAACCCATGTGACCCATTCTCCACTTCGTATATGTTCATTAACCGCAGAAGATCGATCTTGGTCTGATCCATTCCATTCATCCAACGGTCCCCGATGAGCCAACTCCTTCGGGTCCTACCCCCTCCCAGATCAGATCTCCACTGTCGATTCCACCCTGATCAAACGGTTCATAATAAAACCACCCTACCTACTTCGCCCGTGCATCTTATCAATATCATGCTCTTTCCACGACCGTCGGACCTAAGACCCACGATCTCATGGATGACGCGCATTTTTCACGTAGATTTAAGCATGAAGGTTAATTCTCCAAGAGCTACGCGATATAAGTGGTTTTGAAATTCCACGTGTCGGTGTAAAGCACATATCGCGTTCAAAAGGAAAAACTACTTTTCTCCCCTTTTGTTGCGTGAAACATTGTATTTTTTTCTGCGAAACCACTTTCCCCATTTACATTGTACATCATCTGCGTTCATTCTCTCCGTCGATCTCTACGGATCAACGGCTAGCTTTCGATCTCGCATTTCTTATATCACCCCTCCGCCATCCTCCAAGGGATTTCATATTCATTCTCGGCCCTTGATATTTCAAGCCCTGTCTTATCCAACGGCTCGGATTCCTTTCGAGGAACCCCCAAATTTCTTCCAGTGCCTTCTCGCTATCGATTAAGGTTTCTTGCCCATTTTTCTTACATTTTTCGCCCTTTATTTATAAAGTGACCCCTCCACTTTATATGTTTACGATTTCTCCCAACCGTTGATCTCTGCGGAACAACGAACCCTAACTAATCTATTCCATCTGTTTGCTCCAACCGCTCTCCTTTTCACCCCCGTGAGACAATCTCCACCATTGGATGCTTTCATCCAATGGTCACGATCCAAACTCGAGCCTCTGAAGTAGTTAAAACTTAATATGTAGGATTTTTTCTAATTTTTATTCTATTGTGCGAGTTTCAATGGTTTTTTTCCATTATATTAAAAAAAACCAAAAGGCTGGGGATGATGATCCCCCCATGCCTTTATGCATCACGAGACCATTACGCATGGTTTGATGCCATGTTTCATCGATCCCTCATGAGAAATGATTCCATTAGAAACCTATGCACACACTGCACATCAACAAGACAACTGTACAATTTAATTAAATAAAGAGTATCGGTGTGAAAAGACCCAACCATAGCGGAGCGAAGAATTGAAGGTTGAATTATAGTTTTTGGTGGATTACGGCTAAGATCGAAAATCAAAAGCCTAATCCATTAAATTAAACACGATTAAAGAACAGAAGATAGAATTCAAAGGCCCAAATTAAGCCTAACGCACGGATCAGAAGAAAATTTTTTTCTGTTTTAGGTCAAAAACAAAATATCTACAAGACCGAGAATGCCTCCCAATGCCACATCAGAGGCTAATTAAATCCTCTCGACTACCTAAATCCACCTGTAGCCTCAAAGAATTCAACAAAGTCCGAGTTATGTTCGGAACAAAAGATGTTTTCCCTCCATGCGAGTGAACGATTATTTCAGCGAAAAGGAACTTATTGCAAAATATCAGCGAGAGTTATTACAAAATGACATAAAGGGTTAAAGTCAACAAAAATCTCCCTAGCAAGCTTAATACTTAATTTAAAGCAAATTCATATAGAGAAATATTTGTAAACTTCTCCATTGAGCCCCTCAAAGGCGAGAAGCATTAAAACTGTATTAATTGAGCACTGTAGATATTTTCTCTCTTTTCGACCTCATTCTTCTTTAAAATCTTCTTGAGGAGCTCATTGTAAAGGGTTGGTTGATCACTAGTTGTAATACTAAAACTCTGCGAAATAATACATAATATGTTGAAGTTGAAGAAGAAATTGAAGTCTTGGAAGCCACGATGAAGTTGTTGCATGCTTGTTCTTGAGAAAGCTCTATCATTGGATCCATGAGCTTGGCTATTGGTGAAGTATTACGAGACTATTTAATGTTTTCTCTATTTTCATTTTTGTTCCATAATTTCTTACTACGATTAGGGATGAAAGGCTTTAGGCTAAGAAATGACTCTTGGAAGCACCTTAGACACTGTTTATCCTTCACTTTTCTATGTTTTTCATTCTGTTGAGGTATCTTAGAGTCTTTAATCTCTCTCTCTAGTCCCCATTCTTGTTTATTTCTCTAATAGTTCGAATAGTTGGTTTCAGGCATGATTTATGGTTCTCCCCTCTCGTCTATTTCCACTTAAAAGGTTGTTATTGAAGTCTCCCTTTGAATTATCTTTGTTTATAGTGAGCCAAGGATGGATGTTACGATCATGCCCTTTGTCCTTTCTTGAACAGATTTGTCTTAAAGGTCTTTATAATTGTCATCATAAATGTATTTAGGTGTTCCCCTTCTACGACTGTAATTATCGGTGAATCTTTTTTGTTTTCTAAGTCATTTTGAAATAAAATATTTGAGGAAATAGGGTGTTCCCTCGAATCTTAGATTTCATTTTGAAAGTTGTGTTGAAGTCATTATTTTCTAAAGAATGTTTGTAGAATTTATTGATATGTACCCGTCTATCAAATATCTCTTTATTGTTCAAGTTATGTATTCGAGTTCCCTTTGTTGAGAATTACATTTCTTTTTCGAAACCATTAATGTCCATCTCATTCATAAACTAAAGGATTGTGTGGCCAAGTTACGATTTTTCCCTTTGATATCCCATATCCATTGATAAGTTTTTCATAATCTCTTTTTGACTCCATTTCCCAGTGAAAACTGACATTTTCCCCTTTCTATCTATCTTTCCTAGACCTTTTAGGTTCTACTGCATCAATTCAGCCAAAACAAACAAACAAACACTTGCACTTAATAACTAGTCTAAAACCAATATTCAAAGCACACAATATAATTTTTTGCAAAAAAAATAATAATTTGAGAGATCCCTCTGCGAGAGTAGGAGGACTAGATATTCTAACTCTAAAGATTGGTTTCGATGTTGCCTTGTCTTTTGATTTTCCAAACTATCAAAACACGGGGAGACCAACATAATGGCGATCAAGGTGGGACACACGAGTAAAATATTTAAAACAAAACACTCCCTCGTCTAGTATAACATAAGTAGCCTTCTTGAAGCACTACCTAATAAAATGGTAATCATAATTGGACTTATTTCACTCGGTGACAAACTAAGTAACCCTTAGGATTCTCATAGAACCTTATCAAACCTTAAAAAGATCAGTTTACCAAGCCATAAGAGTGAACTTTGTAGGTTCTTGACACCTTATCTAAGTGTTAAAATTAGATTTAGGACACTCTCTTAACCCATAGGATTAAAAAAACTACTCGAAAAAAACCCAAAAACATTTCGAGTTTTTTCTTCATAATAAAACATGGTGGTGTAACCATCCAATATTTTACCTTTATGGAGGCCAAATAGTTTCCACTGGTGACTCCACTAGCCCCCGATGGGCCTATTACTCATCTCCCAGGTCTTTAGATCTCTTTAGAGTTTGTGTTAACGTGCCCTTGAAGAAGTTTAGAAGCCTAGTCCCATACTAGATAAGATATCGTGAGAGGTAAAACTCCCAAAAAACAATGCTTAAAACACAGAAGCTCTCTCATTTTTTGAAAAACGATCTGGCTTCACATGGGATCAACACTAGATCCCATCCGGACCCAAATCCTCCTTTAATTTTTGACAATCCGGAGAGAATTCTGTAGCGAGACTTCTAAATCTAGAAAATCAGCGCTCAATAGGCGCCTCTTAAAAACAAATTCTGTCCTTGAAAACCTTGTTTTCTTAGAGGATTCACACTTTGATTTACATCATACAAATAACATCTTTAAAACTAGATCTCAAGGTGATTTAAAGCGAAAGCTGATCTTGACATTGCGATTTGAAACAAAGCTTCGGTAGAGAAGCCTCACCTTCCACCTCCTCTGATTCCCATCTTCTTCATCACTTTAGCCTTTTTCCATAACAAATATGCTCAAAATCGGTTCTTGGCCCAAGTGTTTCTTCCACTCCAATCCATACTACCATTGTGCAAAACACTCCTATTCATCCCACTCTCAATCTTGTAAATCCACCCTTATTTCCGGCCATGGCAACATGGTATGCCCCATTAGTGTAACCACAACCTCTTGCTTCCCTTACCAAATGACTACCAATCCAAAATTCCTCATTTCATTGAAAGAGAGTCTACAACGGCCCAACATCATCTACATAGGATGGAAGATGCATTTGATTACATGGAGATATAAGAAGAACTGCGTGAAGATGAGGATCTTCACCCAAAGTTTAGGAGGAGATGTGAAGAAGTGGTTTTAAAAAACTTACCTCGTATGCGACATCAATGATCTCCTGCACTTCACATCAGCGAGTCATCAACAAATGGGAACTCAAAATAACCCTCTCCAAATACTAGCGAGTATAGTAGCCTTAAAAAATCAAGGGGAGAGTGTTCATGACTACTCCACTAGGTTCAATAGCGTTTACTAATGCTCTTCCACCTCACATGAAACCTCCCAAGGCATGGCCTTAGTAAGATACCATCGAAGGTTTTTGATGCTAAAATGGCTTATCGAGGTAAGGAAGAGATTACTTAACATTAGAAGACATGCAAAAGGGAGATGTGAGCATAGAAGCAAACATAATTGAGAAAAGAAATAGGTTGAGATCTGAGAAGAGGGTAACTTATAAATATGACATTTCACCCTCAACCTCAACTTCGACACTAAAAATTGACAACCTAGTGAAGGTAATGGAGAGGATGCTTGAAAATATCAACTTGAATGATAGAGTGCCACAAAGAGAACCTCAAAACAACCAAAATAGAAATAGAAATTAGAATTATAGAGAGAAAAAAATCAAGATAAGCAAAAATAAACTGACCAACATGTTAGACCTCCATCCAACAAAACTATGTGGATCAATATAAGGAAGATAGGGAGATGGAAAAGGTTGGGAGAAGCTCACGTAAAATTGATTGGATCGAGAGAGTGGGGATGATGTTTTTCCTCGGTGAGGAAGAACAAGGTTTCTTCTCTGATCAAAAATACAAACACCTATGAAGATTCGATGATTATAGATTGGGGTTTGAAAATGCAATCATGGAGGTAAACAAAAAATATGATCTTAGGAGCAAAGGGAACATAGACAATTCAAAAGATAAGAAAACTAGCTGTCGCTTTCAAGAAAAAGCGTAGAAAGTTAGCCTAAGAATACAACGAGACAAACCCATCATTTTGGCCAAAAAGAAACAGATTTAAACAAAGAGAAAAATAGCCGGCTAAAATGTTGAATAGAGTACCCCTAGCACTTCATCTAGTGGTCCTAACAAAAATGTCCCAATTTCCGAGTCCAAAAAAATTCAGCAAATCAAAACTACTTGAAAGGAATTCAATTGAAAAGGCAGGATGTAAATATGAACAAGTCAATTGTTCCTTTCAGCCTTGGGGAGAGATTGCAAAGATAAAAAGTTACCATCTCCCTAGTTGAACTAGTAACCCAAGAAGTGTACAAAAAACCAAGTTTTAAAAGCTTTGAACCTAGGAAGTGATACTGACACCTTAAACTTGAAAAATGACAAGCTTGAGTTGTTGTTTGGTCCAGAAGTTGAAGGAAAATAACAAGAAGGGTTGTCCAGTCCCTTCTATGTTAGTTTGAACATACATAGAGAAAATTTTACACAATGCCATGTTAGATTCTGGAGCTTCACACAATCTAATGCCCAAGGTAGTAATGGAAAGCTTGGGCTTAGAAATTACTAAAACCATACAAATATTTGTATTCCTTTTACTCAAGAAGAGTCAAATGTTTGGGTTTAATCCGGGGATTTATGTGTTAGCTTATCTCAAATCCCTAGTAAAGGTACGGTAATGGACATAGTTGTGCCGAAAATTCCCCCTATGTATGGCATTCTCTTATCGAAGATCATGGGGAGCCAAACTTGGAAGCCTTCAAATGGACGTGTCTTATGCCACCATTACTGTTTTTTAACCACAAACAGAGAAGACTATACGGGGAATCTCACATGAAGTACATGGTGAGAAACATAGATAAACCAAACAACTCTCCAATCTATTATATTCAATAAATTTTAGATTCCTTTATCTTGTACAATGAAGATGAAATTACTCGACAAGAAAAGGAAAAGATAGACCCAACTGAGTTTACGAGAATAATAAAAAAATTACCTAAAATCGGATACAAAAACATTGGCATTCATGACAACAGAAAACGAAAATGAGGCAAATATACTTTGGACAATAAACTTTGATGGATCACGTAAGAAAACAAGTGCGGGGGTAGGTGTTTGGATTCAAAAATATGAATCGAGTTTTTCATATAAAATTAGATTTCCCATGCACTAACAATATTGCTGAGTATGAAGCACTTCTTCTAGGCTTACAATTTCTTAAACAATTAGAAGCCCAAAAGATATAAATCTTAGGAGATTCGGAACTTATCATAAGACAAATCAAAGGGGAATACTCGGCTAGAAATCGAGGCTTAGGGAATATTGGAATGTCGCCCTTGATTTATTGAAAACATTTGAAAAGTATGAACTTATTTTCATTCCTAGAGCACTAAATCATCTATAAAATGAACTCACTTTCAATGCCAACAATGCGCCAAATAAGCGAGATAAATGAACAACTTAGCGTAAAGGTAAAACACGGGCATGAAAGTCTCTGGATAACAAAGATCAACCGGCAAGTATTTGATTCTAAAAAAGCACAAGGACGATTTCTTAACATGCGAGAAAATGATTTCAACATACCAATATCGAAACCAACCATAAATAAAGCTGACTTTGTATATTGAACAAATCCCGAAGTTGAAATGACATATTCTGCGATATAAATCATTGTGAGAATCCTTTTGAAGTAGAATTAATTGACAACGTAGACCATGAATACTTGGAAGTTTTACAATGCAAGAACGATATAATTCCAAGAGGTCTCACACCTTTAGAACACCTTTTCGACTTTAACGATGTGGCCAAAGAACCAGAGAATGGAACCTATGGAAACGGATGTAGAAGAACATAGCATAAAGGTAGCCTAGCATAACCCAGAGATGATTAATTGTCTAGCACTCTCCCAGCTCACATAAAAATTTCAATACATAAATCTGTTCAAAGAGTTTAAAGATGTTTTTGCTTGGGGGTATAAAGACCCGAAATCTTATGATACCAGCATCATTGAGCACAAAATCCCTCTCAAAGAAAATCAAAAGCCTCTCAAACAAAAGCTAAGGAGAATAAACCCTATTTTACTATCTTTAGTTAAGGCATAAATTGAAAATATGCATGATGCTTGGGATCATAGTACCAATTAGATATTCGGAATGGGTATCCAACTTAGTTTTACGTTAGAAATAAGACAAGGGAAATTAGGCTATGTATTGACTTCGAAATTTAAATAGAGCCTCTCTAAAATACAACTACCCCTTACCCAAGATGGACCATATAATTCAAAGGGTAGTTGGGTCAATCACTCTTAGATGGGTTCTCGAGTTACAACCCGAGGTGTTAGTGCTCCCAAGTGATCAAATCAAAACTACTTTTACCACACCATAGGGATACCTTTATGTATGTCAAAATGCCTTTCGGATTGATGAATGCGAGGGCCACCTTGAAAAGGGCCATGAACATAGCCTTCTGCGAAGATATTGGCTATTTCATATTCATTTACCTTGATGACATAACGGGTTTTCTCAGCGATGAAGAACATTTGATTCACTTGAGAAAATTTTTCTAGAAGTGTACGAAAGTTGGCTTCTCATTGAATCCTAAGAAGACACTCTTTGGTATCTAAGAAGGTAAACTTCTTGGCCATATAATTTCAGAAGAAGGAATCAAAATAGACCCTACAAGGATAGATGGCATATTACAGATCAACCATCCAAGAAGCCTCAAAGAATTACAATCTTTCATTGGAAAGATTAATTTTTTGGGGAGGTTTATCCCCAACCTTGCTGAGCTATTAAAAAACATTAAAAACATGCTTAAGAAAGATGTAGGTGTAAAATGGACTTTACCAGCTAAAAAATCATTCGAACTGGTCAAACAAGCTCTTACTCAAACACCAGTCTTGATTAGTCTAGATTTCACCAAAGACTTTTATATCTTTTCTTTTGCATTTGAGCATACAATAGCTGCAGTGTTACTTCAAAGGAATGGTTTGGGGCAAGAACAACCAATATCCTTCTTTAGTAGGGCCTTAAGAGATTCCCCTCTCAGATACAACATCATGGAGAAGCAAGCCTTAGCATTAGTGAAAGCATTAAAAGACTTTAGAGTCTATATTTTACACTCTCACATAACTGCCTTTGTTCCACATACTGTTGTCAAGGACATTCTAAGTCAAGACTCTAACGGTAAAAGGGGAAAATGGATTGCACCTATTCTTGAATATGACTTAGAAATCAGGCCCACCAAACTAGTTAAAGGGCAAGGATTAGCAAAACTTATGGCCGATTATAACTTCCAAGCACTAGACATGAATATGGTACATGTGTTGGAAGAAATAGAAGAATCTACTACTTGTTTTCATTGAAGAAACATTTCTGAAATCTTCTTGGTATGTCGACATTATTTATGTGCTTTTATATTTGAATGCCCCTCCTTCTTTTTCTAAAAAATAAAGCTAGATTTTTGAAACAAAAGCTTTGAGTTATTGCATCTTAGATGGGGGTATTATATTGGAAAAATGTCTTTTTGGAATTTTTCTTAAATGTTTACTTGAAGATGATGCGGGAAAAAGTTATGCATGAGTTGCATGACGGAGAATGTGGAAGGCACCTCTACTTTGGAAGGCCACAAACAAACAAATTTCTTAGATCTGGTCAGCTATTAGCCTACCCTTTTCCCGGACACTCGAAGTTGGTCATGTCTTGCCATAAGTGTCAAATTTTTTATGGAAAAAGAAAACTCCTGCCCTTACCATTACATCATATCGAGTTGAGGCACCTTTTTAAAAATGGGGTTTAGACTTCATTGGGGAAATTCACCCATCTTCCTCGACCCAACATAAGTGGATCCTCATGGCCACGACTTCTTTACCAAGTGGATAGAAGCTATACCCTCTAGAAATGCTAATGACTCTATCATTATCAAGTTCCTTGAAACAACTATCTATCAGATTTGGTTGTCCCCCAGAAAAAATCATAACGAGATGATCTTGCTGCTTTTAAATATAAGAAAATGGCTGATTTTTTGTTACAAATACCAAGATTACCTTGGGCCATTCTACTACCTACTATTCCCAAGGAAATGGATTAGTTGAATCTTCCAACAAGAGCGTCATCATTATTATTAAAATGTTGTTGGAGTAGAATCGGATATCATGGCACGATAGAGTTGGTTCATGCCTTATGAGCTGATAGGTTAACTACAAAGAAGTCAATAAATATGTCCCCCTATTAGCTGGTCTATGGCATGGAAGAATTCTTTCCCACCTCATTAGGAGTTCCGGTCATGAAACTTTGTCAAGAAGTATAGGTCAAAGAGAATGATATGCATAGGAGAATCAGCAAACCATCCATTTACAACATACCAAAGAAGAAATCTATGAAAGAACACGGTTAGTCCAAGAAAATGTAAAGAAACTATTTGATAAGAGGACTAAGGAAAAAAATTTCGGGGTTGGAAATGTTGTTCTCAAATGGGATTCAAGAAGAGAAGAGAAGGAAAACATGGCAAGTTTGAGAACTTGTGGAAAGGCCCCTACATTATTCATGCTAGGAGGGGTCACAATGCATTTTTCTTGAAAGAATTGAATGAAGAATATCTTTATGGAGGTCATCCAATGGCGAGGATGCTAAAGCATTACTTCTTCCAAGAGTCATGAGTTCCAAAGAATCTTATTTTTCATTGTAAAATATCATAGTATGAACATTGCATTGAAAGTTAGAAAAAATAAAAATACAAAAAAAATGAAAAGAGAAAAGAGGGAAGATTGTAAAAAACAAGAAAGGTACAAGATGCATACCAAAAAAGAGAAACAAAATGCGAAAAGTGTGCAAGCTCAAATGCCACTCTACGAAAAACACACTCCTAGTTAGTCATATAGCCTAATCATGATTAATTAGTTTTAAATTTACTACTGATGAGTTAGTGAATTCGATTTGCCATACGGACTTAATCTTGGCTTATCGATTAGGAAGATTAGGATAGAAGAAAAAAGGTTCAAACACGTCGAAAATTTGAACCTCGGATTCCAAAGAAGAATGACTCCAATCTGTTTAAAGCAGTGAGTCAAAGATAGAAGTAAATTGGTTTCGATATGCCCAAAATCTGAACTAGATAACAAGGAAAAAAACAACTCGAATGAACTCAAAAACGAGAGATGAGGAAAGAGAAGGCAGTGTAGAACTTTCGGTTCTTAAGCCTTCACCATTTTGATTTAATTTTCTGCAAAATAATACCTATCGTAGCTTTGTTTTTTTATGCCATAGATTAGCAAAGAAGTTATATTGTTCAATCCTAGAATTGTATGCTTTTAAATTTTTGTTTTAGAAATTAGAGAATGAAAATGCATAGATTTGTTTAATCCTAACGGATAGTAGATTAGGTATAGAAGCTTATGGATTCAACTATTTAATTTGAGTACATGGAGTAATAAGAAGTAGACTTAGATTAGTCTTTCAAAAGAATAAAATGTTTGTAAAAGAGTTTTCCAATCCAAATGCACTCTAAAAGAAGAAAAAAAATGTTAGATCGGTAGGATTAGGTAGGTAGAAACCTTGTGTTGATGAAGTTCCATTATTTTTCATGGCTACTAACATTTTTCGAACAAAAGAAGATCATCCAGTGAAGAAATTTGCAGCCCAATGGATGAGGCACGATCATCCCCCAGAGAATACAAGTCGGGAAGTTCTTGAAGGCACCATCCCCATGTGGAGCCAGCATTGTAGCCACCTATAAAATCTGTCATATCAAATGGTGGCTAAATCATTTTTGAAGACTTCAAGAAACAATTTTTATTGCCAAAATTGTTGGTGCTTAAAAGTCTTCGCAAGATATTCTATCCTTTGGTTAATCTTCACTGCTGTGTTTCCTTTCTAATTACGAGATTCTGCCATTTTGATGAAGAAAAGACTAGCTGCAAAAAAGCCCATTTCTCCCTCATTTTACCCCTCTTTTCACCCATCATTAACCTTCACTTTTATTCCTTTTTTTCCCCATTAAATTCCTACTGTTTTCTCATTTATTCCCTTCTTCCCTTCACTAAAAACGCTTTTATAAGGTTTAAAACTCATTTTTAGACCTTACGGGAGCTCTAGAATCCATTGAAAAACCTTGAAAAAATCATGATACTCTTTTTACTATGGGCCTAAGCCCCTTTGGGGCGAAGCCCTAAACCACTTCCCCACCATATAACTTGTCCATCTGGAACCAAGCGCTAAATACATTTGGCACTTATCGCATCAGAACAATTGATGGGTGCATGTATTTTGTTTTATAAAAAGTTTCGATCTTTGAGATTGGCCCTTTTTTGCGTATAAACACTGGTCCCTTTATATTTTTCATACAACCTAAAAGCCCACAATCGGGCACTTAAACGTATAAAAAAAAGACCTTCTACGATCGGATTTTTTTCTTTGTATTTAATAAAAAATACTCCTTTTTTGTTATAAACGGACCCAGTTTGTTCATTGGTCGAAAGCCATTCTCGACCATTGATTTTAAACCAATCGAAAACGGCCGACGCAATCTTGCATCGGAGATTTCCATGGGGTGCGTTAAATATTTTTATTCGCAACCTTCGATTGGAGATCTCCCGATGGGTTCTCCACCATTGATCTTCCCCACCGGATCGGATCCAGATGGTCTCCATCGATCCTTCCCAAAGCCCATTTCCTCTGCCTTTCGACCTCGATACATTTCCCATCATCGATCTAATCCTTAGATTCGACGACCATCGCTCAATCACATCGGCGCCTTGCACCTTTTTTCGGCGAGTCGTGGAGCTCAGATTGCATACGGGTCGTCCATACACCTAGATCGACGGTCCAAATCCTTCCTCAACACCTTGAGTTAAAAATCATGAAACCCGGATTTATAATGTTCTCTCAACCAATTTACTGCCAGTTAATCTCTGTGAGATCAATAGCCCATCTTGACCCATTCTCTAATTTGTATATTATTTCACTAACCCCAAAGATCGATCTTGGGTACTATCCATTCCATTCATCCAACAATCGGCATTAGGCCCATTCCCTCCTAGGTCAGATCTCCATCGTTGATTCCCTGATCGGACGGTTCATAATAAAACCACCCTACCTACTTCTGTCCGTGCATCTTATCAATATTGCGCTCTTTCCATGACCCTCAGATCTAAGATCCCTTAGGCGACAGGTTGACGCGCATTTTTTGCGTAGATTTTATCACGAAGGTTAATTCTCCAAGAGCTATGCGATATAAGTGGTTTTGAAATGTCACGTGTCGGGCTAAAACACATATCGCATTCAAAAGGAAAAACCACTTTTCTCCCCTTTTGCCGCGTGAGACTTGACTATTTTGTTCTGCGAAACCACTTTCCCCATTTACATTGTATATCATCGCATTCATTCTATACGAGTCGATCTCTACAGATCAATGGCCGACATTCGATATCGTATTTCTTATATCACCCTCCACCATCCTCCCGAGGATTTCATATTCATTATCAGCCCTTGATCTACGAGTCACTGTGTTATCCAACGACTCGGATTCCTAGAAACCCCAAAATTTCCTCCATGCCTTTTCACTATCGATTAAGGTTTCTTTCCCATTTTTGCTTACATTTTTCGTCATTTATTTATAAAGTGACCCCTCCACTTTATATGTTTATGATTGCTCCCAGCAGTTGATCTCTACGGATCAACGATCCTAACAATCTATTCCACCGTTTGCTCCAACCACTCACCTTTTGACCCCATGAACAATCTCCCTTTGTTGGATTCTTTCATCCAATGGTCATGATCCAAACTTGAGCCTCTGAAGCGGTTAAACCTTAATATGTGGGATTTTTCTAATTTTTATTGTATTATGCGAGTTTCGATGGTTTTTTCGATTATATTAAAAAAAAACCAAAGGCTAGTGATGAAAATCCCCGTGCCTTTGTGCATCATAAAGACCATTACTGCGGGGGTTCGATGCCATGTTTCATCGATCCCTCATGAACAGCGATTCAATTAGAAAACTCTGCGCTCTGCACATCAACAAAGATGCTATACGATTTAATCGAATAAAGAGTATCATTGTGAAAAGACCCAAACACAACGGGCGAAGAATTGAAGGTTGAATTATAGTTTTGGTGGATTACGGCTAAGATCGAAAATCAAAATCCTAATCCACTAAATTAAACGCGGTTAAAGAACGAGAAGATAGAATTCTAGCCAAATTAATCCTAACACATAGATCAGAAGAAAATTAATCCTATTTTAGGTCAAAACAAAATATCTACTAGCCGAGAATGCCTCCAATGCCACATCGAGAGGCTAATTAAATCGTCTACGGCTACCTAAAGCCACCTGTAGCCTCAAAGAATTCAACGAGAGGCAGAGTTATGATCAGAACAAAAGATATTTGCCCTCTATGCAAGTGAACATTTATTTCAGCCAAAGGAACTTATTGCAAAATATCGGCGGAGTTATTACAAAATGACACGAGCCTTAAAGTCAAAAAAAATATCCCCGGTAAGCTTAATACTCAATGTAAATCCAATTAATATAGAGAAATATTTGTAAAATTCTCCCTTGAGCCCCTCAAAGGTGAGAAGCATTAAAATGTATTGATTGAACTCGTAGATCTTTTTCTCTCTTTTGACCTCCTCATTCTTTTCTATAAAATATTTTTGAGGAGCTCATTGTAAAGGGTTGGTTGATCACTAGTTGTAATACTGAAAAGTCTTTGAAATAATACATAGTACGTTGAAGTTGAAGAAGAAATTGAGTCTTGGTGTTAGTATGAATATTTTGTCGAAGTGTATGAAAAAAGACCACTTTAGCTATGCATAACCAATAGACCTAACATCAAATATGGTCCCTGCAGTATCTTCGGATCGCGAGTTAGTTGATCAAGACAAGTCTTGCAAAAAACCGGATCTATGCAAAAAGAGACATTAAGTAGTAAAAATAAAGGTTTTTCTCCATACATCAATAGACGAGACAAGAACCATTTTTTGAAACAATTTTTTGAATTAAGGGCACCTGGGAGGAAAACGAATGTGTTTCCAATTCTCCTCAATGGGATGGGTTCTTGGAAGTCCTGGCCACTTCGGATCTAGCATTTCTCTCTCTTGTTGGTGTAAAAAACCTAGACAAAGATAGACCTCAAAGAGAGCTCACACGAGCAAATAGTGGAAAATATGACAATGATAATGGCTCAAAGTCGGACCAAGAGTTTAGATCCACGAGTGATCTAATAGGCAACACAAGGTGAAGAATGGTAGGAGAAACCCTCCTATTTATAAAAAAATATTGGGTCATTCTAGATCTTGGTGCATGATTAAAATAACATTAACTAAATCTATATCCACCTTTTAAGGAATATTTTATTATATTTGTTGGAGGGAAAAAGTATTTGACTGGGGTCAAATCCCTTTATTTGTGAATAATAAATAAATAAATGATTTATTTATCATTTTAAGGAAGTGGTTGAAGGATAATCAAATAAATAATGATTTATTTAATTATTTATGGGTGATTTAGTCATATTTAACAAGGAATATTATTTAAATAAGATTTAAACAATTATTCCTAGAAAATAATAAGATAAATAAGGATTTATCTAATTAATTAGTTTGTTTTGGGTTAAACATGACCGGGAATAGTAATTAAATTATTGTTTAATTAATTATTCCTTGAGGAAAATCAAACAAATGTAGGTTTGTTTAATATTTCCTTTTGGGGTTTCCTATTTAGACCATAAACAACCTAATAAATGTGTTTTATTAAGTTATTTTACATAGTGAAAGAAATTTTACTTAGGGTAAAATTGGTCTTACATAGTGTACTTGGGTCCATCTAATGATAGTAGGCTAGATGACCAAAAAATGGTGTAACAGTTGCCCCCTAGCATGCGAGTGTTAGGAGCAAATCGTATGACCGAAGTACGTTGTAAGAACTCAATCACGGACATCAATGGAGTCAGGAGAGAGAAATGTGAGGTAGACTAATGTCTTTGAAGAACTAGATCTGAGGAGATGAGACTTACGAGTGCGACAAGTCTCTTTTTTATGATAGGGTACCGAGTGCTAAAGGTGGCGAGGGAGGCATACCTATACCCGCCGAGACAAAGTACAAAAGAATAGTGTGTCCAATAAACAAGGGACCAAACCATAAAAGTACGGCCGGCATAAACATGAGCTAGATAGAAATACAATGAGATCCATATACATGTTGTGCACGGGATAACGACGGGACTTAAACGATAATATGCGAGTACATGAGATACAAATACAACCCAAATTCCCCCTATAAGCGGGGGAAGGGTTCACAAAATCTGGCTGATACATGCAAATCAAGGCGCTACGGGCGGCTAGGGCTGACATCATCAAAGTATATGGAGTTGTATCGAAGGCATCGCAATGAAGAGGTCATACGGTATGTGGGGGGGGTTACTGCGGGGGCCACCCCCTCATGAGGGCGAGACATCTCCACACACCGGAGCATCACCCGATGGGCTAGCAACTGCTGCATCACTGAACCTTCAAGCATACGGATCTCGATCATCTTTCGAAAGGAGGCTGAGTGGAGAAAAAAATCAAGTCAAAGGGAAATGAGAGATCCCTCTGCCCGATCGAGGCACCAAACAAGAGTGGAAGCAGCTGGAACCAAGGTACCCGCCCTCTAGAACTGTCTTACCGGAATGAAGGAGGTGATGTCGACAGAAGAAGGTCCTCCATAGGTGAGGCAATGAGAGAGATCCTCAACTAAGGCACGAGAGAAAATAGTAGAGCGACGGACGGACTAATACCAATAATGATGATGAAATGGAGGGAGTGAGTAGTGAATGGACGACTTCCCTTGTGAGAGAATAAAAGGCATGAATGACATGGCAACGCCGACACAATATCATGAGGGATAGGGGACGATGGAGTGAAGGCCATAATGTGAGACACGAGGGAAGGGATCAAGCAATGAAGGATGGAGGACTATAGCAGGTACAAAGGGACTCGGGATAGACTCTAGGAAGGTGATGATGACTCAACTTGGATGCTCTAAACAAGGGCGACTCGATGGTCTTTGTACACGAGTAAAGGTCAATGGGGGACCATGAAAACATGAGTACAAGATGGTAAATCATGACGAACATCAACACGAGCATGGATAAGTATGGAGGCCAAATGGTGTCCCTAGTATGAGTGTTGCAAGTGAAGAAATTTGATTATGAGGAGGGTTATGGTTGAGGGGCATAGGTGCGAGCATGGTGTGGTCATGCCAAAATGTATTTAGAAAAAGGGGAATCTAAACACATTTTAATGATGTGAGTGTGCCATTTGTTTTCGTTATGGTTATGAAGTGTGAGAAAGGAAATGGAGGATTACCGATCTCTTTTAGTCTTTCATATATAAAGCAAATGGACTTTAAGTTTTCGGGTTGGCATACACAGGTAGTCACTATCCCAAAGAGAGGATTTGGAGATAATGAACTAATGCTCTCTCTAGAAAACCCATAGGTTGGTCAACAACAATGTCTAAGTGATTGGGTTGTTGATGGAAGATGAGGGAATGATAAGGGGTATCATCCCTAGAGTGATATGAAGTGATATGGGACTCTAGAGGTTCTTCGAAATGTGGAAGAATAATGATACTAAAGTTGGCACGACTAGATACAGATAGGAGAGTTGTGGAGAATTGCTTCTCTTGGTCTCTCAAATGTGGGTGCCCTCTTACCCAAACATCGAGTTTCAATGTAATGGCCACAAGGTGTATGTGGTGTGAACACATGGGTTCGATGTAAGGGGAATAGAGGTCGGTGGGGATTTTTCCATAATGTCATCATCATGATAGAAGATGGGGTAGCTGGTGGAAGAAAGACCACACGACGTGGCGAGCGACCTAGAATCATCATCATGAGAAGAGAGGTTCATATGAGCATTGTCACAAGTGACGGAGAGAGAGTAAGTAGATAGGGGATCTACCGAAGTGGAGCCTGACGGGTGATCGGCCCAAGAAAGGTCAAGCGAAACAACAGGGGAGGATTCAGATGGAATGTTCCCCGAGGGTCTCATGGATGATGATAGGTAAAAAATGTTGGACGAAGGCTCCGTCATCTCGACATCAGGAGGGGGAATGTCAATGGGAGTGGTCATATCTGGTAGTTCTTCTGAAGCAGAATGCGCAAATAGGAGAGAGGTGGACTCATTGCGCTTGGCCTCGAATTGGTGGACCGCAGCGATAGAGGTGCGGAATTCCTCGAGGCGGGGACAAAGATGGGTGTAATGGCCATGGAGATCACACAAAGCACAGGGGTGGTTGGTGTGAATAGTCTTGGGGTTCTTGGCCGCGGTCGCGGAAGGAACAGAGGCTTCTGGGACCGCAGACTCAGGGAACGTGACATTAACCATGGGCTTGAGATGAAGTAATTCAGGACAGGTATGGGAGGCGTGACCGACAACATCACACAAAGCACACTGGATGGTATGCTTTGGGGGCTGAGGAGGGGCAGAGTTTATCGGGGCAGCCTTGTCCTTTGATGCCCCCTTGCGAGCTTTGCCCTTCTTACCCGAAGCGGTCACAACAGGAGGGGGTGCCTGTTGAGGTGACTGAGGCACTGATGCAGCAGGAGAAGTCATGGGGACCGGTTGAACCGGGGTCAAAGCGATATAAGGTTTAGGCTGACCAGGAAAGGTGGGGGCTGGAGGATCAAGGTACCAAACGGGAATCCTAAGGGTCAAGTTAGGAAGAGAGAGGGTGGCCATGACTGGTACCGTGTACATTCCTGGTGGGGGAGCTAGGAACGGTATCTGACCAGAGGGGTAATGGCCAGGTGGGACGGCTCCTAAATGGCTAAGGCCTGGAGGAACCGTGCCAGGGGGATAAAGGGGCTCATGACTACCAACTGCAGGTGAAGGGCTAGGAGCAGGTTGCGGAGGGCAAGGTTGTTGACTAGCCGAAGCAGGTTGCTTGAGAGAAGCCCGAGACGATTGCATCATGCAAACATTCGATGAGCTGGGGTCAGAGATAGGAGGAGGGGAGAGACTAGGAAAAGTTCCAAGCAGGGAGGAATCCTTGTAAACGCCGGGGCAGACACTGGTCAAGGAGTCGACGGTTTGCTTGTTGGCTACAGAAGAGATGGTCGTCTCAGGTGAGGTCTGAGATTTTGGCTCATGATATGTCAACTGGTCAATGGTGACTATCTTTCCATTATGAGGGAAAGACATCTTGTGGAAAACCGCAGATGGGACAGCAGACATAGCATAGGTGTAGCTTCGCCCCAATAGAATGTTGTAGTCTAGCGGGGCGTCGATGACTTCGACGTCAACGCAAACAGTCTTACCGGCAAGGGTAATAGGACAATTACGGAAGAGGCCAATGGGCTGGGAGGTGTGGCAGTCCCACGCTCGAAGGGTGATCGTGGAAGAGGCCAGCTCAGGGGATCCAAGTTGCTTCCAAATCGAAGCGGACATCACGCAGGTGGATGCCCCCTTGTCAATTATGCACCGGGAAACGATGGCATTCCGTATTTTGACTGAGATTTGGAAGGCGACGGAAGGAGGAAGGGGAGGATGGTCCGATTGAGTGGCGTCGAAAACAATCATTTGGTCATCAGCAGGATCTACAGCACCCACGGTGGATAGTAGAGCCTTCTTTTGGGAAGGGCACGACTGGAGGAGTTCCAGTGTGGAAATGGCAGCAAGGGATTGTGCCAAATCCTCTACTATGCTATACGAATGAGCAGCTCGACCGGAAGCAGCATTTCGGCGTAATGGTCCCTTAGGAATCTTGGTATGAACCTCAACTTTAGGTTGAGGGATATGTAAGGGGCCACTGGATGTCGAAAGAGGCTCTGTAGAACTTGAAGAAGGAGGCTCGGGGGCAGACTGAGCAGGAGGCTTGGGGTACTGGCGAGACCGAGTTTGAAGGTTAAGGTCGACGGTTAGAGGTGGATCAGATTTCATCATAAGGATCTGGGAATTGGAGGAACCAGAAGGGGAAGGTGGAGTGGCCACCTGTCCGTTAGGTAGTTGGGTAGCCATGAATCCCTGCTGTGCAACCACCGGCGCTTGAGGGGGCGGTGACGGCTGTTGCAGGTGTTGAGAAGGCAAGGGAGGTGAAAGCGCATATGCTGGAGGAGCTGGTGCACCAGGTTGCGGATGAGGGTAATGGTTAGGTTGGGCAACATTGAGGTAAGCAGGAGTTTGGGCAAAAGGATGAGGCATGCCGTATCCTGGATGCGTGCTACCGGGAGGGGGAGAAGTGTAGGGAGTGGTGCCCCCTCCCCCAGGAAAACCATAGCTCATGAGAGGTTGAGCGGATGGATGAGAGATAGATCCAACGATACTGTCGGCGGCATGAGGTGCCCCCAGTGTATGGGCATCACCGGGTTTGGGGAGATCAGGTAGGACAGTAGGATCATAACCTGTCTAAGCGTAGATCAGGTCATACTTTAACGCCATTTGGAGGGCATCTTCTTCGGTTTGAGGAAAATGCGATGTGACATCTTTCTCAATAGGGGACAAGAGAGATCTAAGGAACCAGTCCATGTAGACACGGTCTTCGAAGGGAGGAGATTGGCATAGGCTCCGTCTTCTTCGCCATTCCTGGAAATGGGTAGAAAGGCGGGTCGAAGAGGTTTTCTTGAAGGAAGTCAAGAGTTCGATACCAGTGTCATAACGAAGGGGAAGCTGGAAGTAAGATAAAAAATCCTGGGCAAGAGTTGCAAAGGTGGTATAGGAGGAAGTGGGCTGATCAACATACCACTTAGAAGCTTCGCCTGTAAGCGTGCGTTGGAACAATCTAAGACGAACAGAGTCATCGGTAATGGAGGTAGATGAACACCACATGTGGAAAGATCGGACATGATGTGAAGGATCTTCTCCAGCACGACCTTCAAACTTTGGGATGTCGGAAGGGAGCTTTGTCAGCATAGCAAGCCAACTAGCGTCATGATGTATAGGGTCGTTTATCAACCGGTCCAAATCTGGGAGGCTGAGGCCTGCCAAGAAGGGGAGCAAGGGTGTAGTCGAGGTAGTTCCCGTGGTGGTTCCGCTAGTAGTAGTTCCGGCATTAGGGCCAGGAGCACCACTAGCGTTAGGCCCTGGACCAGACATAGTGAAGGTGACAGGGGGAGAACCTATAAGGAAAAGGAGAACCCAAAGAATCAAAAGAGGAGTCGGAGGAGGACTGGCTCGACGACGGCGGGGCGGAGCAGGTCGATCAACCGAAAACTGAGGGTGAAGGCCAAGAAGTCTCCGGGAAAGGCGCCTTGGGGGCGCAATGATGACAGGAAGAAGGAAACTGGCAAGGGTAGAAAGGGACAGAATCAAGTAATATCAAGGGCAGATAAGGTGCAGTGACAATTGATTTTAGAGTCTTTGCCAGGCGGTGTTAACCAGGCGCTTCTTCACTTAGGGTCAGTGTGTGGTGTGCGTTAATTTTAATTTTTAAACCCTTTTCGTTTTGAGAGCAAGAAAAAGTGTGCTGCGTAACTGAAAAGAAATCTGCAGAGAACAATATAGATTGCTGAAATAACATAACATTTAACAGTTAACTATGCATCGATCTAACCCAAGAAGGCGGGTCTCTCAAAACTACTCTAAAAGAGGGCAAAAATCTATTCGAAACACACATAAAAAGAGGCCAATAGATCTAGGGTCAAAAGGGACAGGGATCTAGAGGATAAAACTGCTGGAAAGAGGTGTAGATCACAGCCAAGAGACAGAGGCAAGGTGGCTGGAAAAAGGGAGGTAATCAGCAAAAAGCGGAGGGGGCAAGGAGGAGGCCCTAAAAAGAGGTCCAAACAAAACGACAAGAGGTGATTTGAAAGGAAGGAAGGCTGATTACAATGGATCTGAAAGGGAGGTAACAGATCTGGAAAAAGGAAGGCTGAAGCTCTGAAAAACAGACGGCTGAAACATCGAAAACTCTTCCACCAAAAGCGGAGGTTACTGAAGCCCTAGGGGGCTAGGTTCCCACTTAGATGAGAAAAAGTAGATCAGAAACAAGTCGAAATGGGCTGAGATAGAGGCTGGAAAACCCTGACAGAAGCTTCAAAAAAACCCAGAAAATTTTCAGAAAAACAGCAGAAAAAAGTCCAGGTCGCGGTTTTTGACCAGTTTTTCGCTCTGGTCGCAGTTTTGGGGTCAAGCCGCGACTGAGGTTGAGGTCGCACTTTGGGCCAAAAGTGTGACCCGTACCGGACTCTACAGATTTCAAAAAAATGCCTCACTATGCTGATGTCACAATGCAAGAATTAATGCAAAAACATTTTCAAGTTAGAAAATTTAATGTTCAGAGGTTCTATCAAACTAACAACCACATGAAAAACAGGAAAACAAAAAGCCGAAAAGAAGCCCTAGGGCCTGAAGTAGCTGGATATGCAGGAATATGAAAAACGACAGCGGTCGTAATTTAAAACCCGTGTGGAGTCGCCATTTGTTAGTATGAATTCTTCGTCGAAGTGTACGAAAAGAACCACTTTAGCTACGCATAACTAATAGCCCTAACAACAATAATGGCTGCAAAACATCTTCAGATCTGCAATTAGTAGTTAAAGTGCTGCAACAAACATATCTATAAATGGAAAGACATTAAGCAGTAAAGTAAAGAGTTTGCTCCATGCATCCAACGGACAAGACAAGAACACGATTTTTGAATGAATTTTTATATTACAAGGCACCTGGGAGGAAAACAAGAAGGTGTATCCAGCTCTCCTCAATGGGATGGGTTCTTTGTAGTCCTCAGCACTTCAGATCTAAGCTTTCTCTCTCTTGTAGGTGTAGAAAACCCAATGTAAAAATGAAGCTCAATGGGAGCAAATGATGGAAAAATGAGACCAAGTGTATAGATCCAGAGTGATCTAGTAGGCAACAAAAGGTGAGGAATGATGGGGAGTAACCCTCCTATTTATAACAAAATATTGGGTCATTCTAGATCTTGGTGCATGATTAAAATAATGTTAACCAAATCTAGATCCACCTTTATGGAATATTTTATTATATTTGTTGGAGGGAAAGGGTGTTTGACTTGGGTCAAATCCCTTGATTAGTGAAAAATAAATAAATAAATGATTTATTTATCTTTTTAAGGAATTGGTTGGGAGATAATCAAATAAATAATTATTTATTTGATTAATGGTGGGTGATTTGGTCATATTTAACAAGGAATATTATCTAAATAAGATTTAAATAATTATTCCTAGAAAATAATAAGATAACTAAGGGTTTATCTCATTAATTTCTTTGTTTTTGGGTTAAACATGACTGGGAATAATAATTAAATTATGGTTTAATTAATTATTCCATGAGGAAAATCAAATAAATATAGGTTTGTTTAATATTTCCTTTTGGGGTTTCTATTTTAACATAGTGAAAGCAATATGGTAAACCGGTCTTACATGGTGTACTTGGGTCCATCTAATGATAAAAGGTTAGATGACTAAAAAATGGTAACACTATGCCACACCCGATAAGAAATATTTTCATGACTATGTTCAAGGAGATTTTGGACAAGTTCGTTTGGGTGATGATAAACCCTGTAAAATTGTTGGAATGGGTAAAGTTCTTGTAAAACAACAGAATGGAAACCAATTGCTACTAAAGGAGGTAAGGCATGTTCCAGATCTGAAGAAAAATCTGATTTCAATAGGGCAATTAGGCAGTGAAGGTTGTGTGACAACTTTCACAAATAAAACTTGGAAGGTCACCAAAGGAGCGCTGGTAATAGAAAAATGTGAAAAGGTTGGTACATTGTATTTATGCAATGGTATTTCTAACTCTGTTAATGCTTTAACTTCCAAAGGAGCAGATGCAGCATTATGGCATAATAGGCTCGGACACATGAGTGAGAAGGGAATGAAGATTCTTCACTCAAGAAATTTGTTGCCAGGTTTGAAGAATGTTGATTTGGATTTCTGTGAGATTGCATGCAGGATTGCCTTTACAATTTTGGGTAGATGTTGTAGATACTGTTGTTTATCTAATAAACAGAGGGCCTTCAAGTTCCTTGGATGGTGGTATTCCAGAGGAAGCATGGAAATGTAAAAAGGTAAACTACTCTTTTTTAAATCCTTTTGGTTGTGAGGCCTTTGTCCATATTAATAAAGAAAACAGAACAAAGATTGAGGCAAAATCAAAGAAATATACCTTTATTGGATATGGTGCTAATGATTTTGGTTATCACTTATATGATTATGAAAATCACAAAATCATTAGGAGAATAGATGTAATATTCAATGAAAAGGTCTTGTATAAGAATTAGTTGCAGGAAAATAAACAGGAAAAAGAAAGCAAGGAATACGCGGTTCTTGATGAGATATCTGAAAAAGTAAAGGTGCCTGAAAATAATAATAATCAACAACCACCACAGCAGTAACCACCACAACAGAAATAGGCACCTCAAACACCTGAAAGTGGTGTTAGAAGATCTACCAGGATAAGTAGACCCCCTGAACGATACTCTCCTTCATTATATTATTTATTGCTGACTGATTCTGGTGAACCTGAATGTTATGAAGAAGCAATGCAGGTTGAAAGTAGGAATAAGTGGGAGCTAGCCATGGAATAAGAGATTGACTCCTTAATGCATAACCAGACTTGGGACTATTGGCAATATGATGCAGAGTGTTGTCCTTGATGGCAACCCACTTGATGAAGATGATGGCAACCTACTTGATGAATTTATTCTTGACTTGATGGACTTGGCAATGGTGTAAATCTGATGTGCTATGATGTAAGGAATTTCAGTATGTGCTAGAACAATGATGAAAAGCAGATGTAATGATGAAAGGAATTTCAATATGTGCTAGAACAATGATGAAAAGTGTATGTCACAAGGCATACACGAGTTTTCTTAAGGGAAGTCATGTATGTACGCGGAAAAGGACGTGCGAAGTCGCGTATGGTCAATTGCGCTCTAAATATATAAAACCAAGGGTTACTACCATAGTATTGACCCATTGTATTGAGCGCTGGGTTGTCTATTTGATCTCACCCAGGAATACCATCGGAAGTAATGTGGTTTTGTCTCATGGTATTGAAAAAGGGTAAACCTATATAAGGAGAAGGAAATATTTGTGCAATGGGTGTGCATGAGTCTGGGTTTGAATTGAGACTTCACTCTGAAGTATGTCTGTATGGAAAGGGTAACAGTTTGATGATAGATCTGAATATGTGATGCACCTATGAAGAAAATGATGAAGAAGGTTATCTAGATCTGAAATGTATTTGTATCTTCTAGATCTGTTTATGGAATGTTTAGGTCTGAGATGAGGCGAACATCTGTCTGAAGTAAAGGGTTAAATTTGAACTAAATACCTGATCTGAATAAGTATGATGCCCTATAATATCTGAAGATATATACACAATTTTGCTGCAGCGGAAGCGTGTATATACACGGGTTTGATGAATAGAAAGCGCGTATGGGTTGTAAAGTCAGTTCTATAATGTGCAGACATATACGCGGGTTTATGTGAATGGAAGCGTGTATATACGCAGGATCAGTGAAAGGAAAGTGCATATGAAATCTAGGGTTTGCTGAAGGATGAAGCATGAAATGTCTGATCTGTTCTACTGTGTTACTGCTATCTGATCTGGGTTGTCTGAATTGATAAGTATCAGTTTTGATGTATGATTGAGCTTAAATGTGTGGAGTGGGTCCAATCTGAAAATATGATGAAAAGAGGCCTGCAATTTGTGCTCTAAAGAAAGCTTTTGGATCCAGTGTGAAAATTGATGAAACGTGGTCCATGGTGGTGCTGAGGGTTGTAGCCTTCAGTCAGGGGGTTGTAGCTCCCTTCCAGGTGAGGCTGGTAAACGAGAGCAGGGGGTCGTAGCTCCCTTCTAGGAGAGGCTGGTAAAAGATCACAGGTGGGTACCTGCGTACTGGTATGAGTCTGCGCCAGTACATAGTTGTAAGATGTTTTCTTTATAATAAAATATTGAAGGCTGAGACAATGGCAGCGATGGTTTTCTCCCGACTTGGGTTTCCACCTAAAATCATGGTGTTCATGTGTGATGCTTATGTGTGATGATTTACTCTGTTATTACTGCACATGTCTGTTGCTATATAAACATCTGATGAATGAATAAATGCAAGGATCTAAGTAATGAATTAATTGCATATTAAGATCTCTGCATATACACGAGTTTTGTGAAGGGTATCCGCGTATATACGCTAGTTTGATAAAGTAAAGTAGCGTATGGGTTTTAGAGCATGAAAAAGTAAAAAATATTTGATTATGCCCTAAATACTGATTCACCCCCCCCTCTCAGTATTTTTCCCAACAATTGGTATCAGAGCAGGTCCTTCTGTAGAAGCTTGATCGCTTGAAGGAGATCCGTCGCAATGGGAAGTCATGAAGGAGTAATGTCTATAAGGCCACCTCTATTCAATGGAGATAATCTGTTATTCTGGAAGATACGAACAAAAGCATATCTGCAAATTCTTGGTGCAGAAGTATGGGCAATCGTGGAAGAAGGTTATCAATATCCGGCAAGCATTCCCACTGATGCAGCAGAAAGGAAGAAATATGAAGTCAATGCCAAAGTAGTCAATGTCTTATTAGGAAGCATGTTTGAACCAGAATTTGCTAAAGTGATGTAGCTAAATTCAGCAAAAGAAATATGGGACAAAATCATTCTGAGCTATGAAGGAGATACAAAGGTAAAAAGTGAAAAACTCCGAACTCTCAGAATTGAATATGAAAATTTAAGGATGCATAGTGATGAGAGTATTGCCAGTTTCTTTTTACGTCTAGATGATATTGTAAATCGTATGAGAAGTTTGGGTGAAACCATAACCGATACAACTCTGGTGGAAAAAGTCTTAAGATCTTTGACTTCAAAATTTGAGTCAAAAGTATCAGCTATTGAAGAAAGGCAAGATCTGCAAACTCTTACTATTGTTCAACTAAATGGTATTCTGATTGCTTATGAAATGAGACAAGGAGGTCCCTCTCAAACCAAAGAAGTTGCTTTCAAGGCATGTGCAAAAAGAAAAGACAAGGAAGATGTCAAGGAATCAGATTATATATCAGAAGAAGAAGAAGCAAATTTTGTGAGAAAACTCCAACTAGGAACTGGAAGATTCAAAGGTAAGCTCCCCTTCAAATGTTTTTCTTGTGGAAAAGTCGGTCATTATGCCGCTAAATGTCCTTATGAAGATAATCATGGTAAAGGGAAACAATTTGAAAAGAAAAAGAGTTATTATACACATGAAGTATCTGATGAGGAAGAAGAAGATTCTGACCAAGATCTACAAGTGTTTATGGCAAAGAAGCAAAAGAATAAGGCTACTCAAAAGAAGACATCTCAGAAGACATGTGCGGCAGAAAATGAAGAAGACAAAATAGGTATTGATTGTGGTTCTTGTGATTCACTTTCTTGTGCAAGCAATGGTGAAGATAGTGAACGTAATAGTATAAGTCTAGAAGAAAATCTCAAAATCAATAATGAAAGCAATGATTGGAATCAATTTCATAAGAGAGAATCTGTCTATAAAGATATGATCTCTAGAATGAATGAACAGAAAGAAATACTAAATGGACAGATAGACAAGTATCAAAAGTTGTATGTTTTTGCAACCAATCAAAGTGAAAGACTTGAAGCAGAAATCATCTCTCTCAAAGAAGATCTAGAAAAATCAAATAAGAAGAATGAAGAACCCCTATCATTTGAAAAGGAAGGACTTGAAGCAGAAATCATCTCTCTCAAAGAAGATCTGGAAAAATCAAATAAGAAGAATGAAGAGCTGCTACAAACATGTGAAGAAAACGAAAATTGGTTGAAGGAAGAAATTTTAAAATTGAATGATCAAGTAGAAGAAGGAAAAAGGGTCGAAGAAAGCATGAAGAAGCAATGCCAACAATTGGAGGTTGAGGTAAACATTCTCAAAGGTAAATTAGAAGAAAAGGATAAACTCTCGAGGTTTCAAGATAGTACTAAGATTCTGGATAATATTCTTAGTAATCAAAGGTCTCCTTCTATTAAACTTGGTCTTGGTTTTCATGAAACTGTTAAAGGAGAATCTAGTTTGCAAGGAAGTGCTAAAGATTCAAAGGATGTCAAAGCAAAACCTGAAGTATTGAAAGAAACAAAAGGTCAACCAACAATTATGAATTCTCAAAAGAAATATTTTGCTGCAAACTATAAAAGTATCAATAATGTTGAATGCTTTAAATGTCATAATTATGGGCATGTTGCAGCCAATTGCAGAAGCAGGATGTTTCAGGCACATACAAACAGATTCTACACATAAAGGTACTTTGGTTTCTTCAAGGGATATTGTTTTTCATGCAACATGTATGGTCATAAAGCAGCTGATTGCAATAGAAGGAAGAACAGAGAAACACACTATGATCCTTATGCTTACTTCTCTGGTCATATAAGATGTTATGCTTGTAACCAGTATGGACATGTGGAAAAAGAATGCAGGATGAACAGATCTGAGAAATTGAATAATTTTCAGCACACAATTAGAAATTTCAAGCAAAGCTGGAATAGGAAGGAAGACCGGTCAGAAACGTAGGGAATACTGACCCTACAGCAGTCATCCGCTTCTAAATCTTACTTCTCTGAATGACTGTAGGAGAAATGTGAGATACATTATAGGGATTAGTAATGTATCATCACATGGGGAGCAATGTATGATGATTCTCATGATTGGTTTGGTTATTTTGGTTATGATTATTTCTGACTGATCATCTGATGTGAAGAAGAAAGGTACAGGTGGTACAACTTCAGGGGGAGATGAAGGAATGTGAAGTTTTCAATGTTTCATTTTCCATACGCGGGTTCAGTGAACAAAAACCGCGTATACACGTGAGTTACAGTGGAGATAGTCGCGTATGCACTTATGATAAAAGAACTTGTATGACAGCTGAAGATCAGGAATAAGGGTTCAGGGGGAGCATCAGTCTGACTATTAATAATTGTATTACTAGCACTGTATCAGTTTATTTATCAGTCCTAAATGATGATGACATGTTACATGGTTTCTTATGATGAGATTGTGGATGAGCCCTGTTTGCTTTTTGCTGAAAAGTACTCTTTGCTTTTGGAAGAGATGGAAGTCTTATGATTCAAAGATAAGGATAAATCATGCAGAGTTTGTTGCTGGTTGAGACCTCTTTTAATTCTTACACATGTTACATCATGATCATGATAAATCTTGAAGATCTTGGTGATATCAGATCACATGAATGATTGCTTGACACATATTGTTTATTGTAGAAGTTTTTCTGGTATGATAATTCCTCTTGGGAAGAATATGTTGATGCTGCAAAGAGTTTGAAGGCTTGGTTACTAATGTGCTTATGCTACAACCATTGGATGACACTTGAAGAAACAACTACATTGTCCTATCTATCTGCTCTCATATATTCCAGGGAAGCATTCAAATATCTCAGGAAGAAGCTGAAAACTGTCTCTGCCTCACAGAGGATCAGTTCTGGTTAAAATGGAGAAGATGGAATTGGATACGCAGATTTCCTCAAACATAGTCGCGTATATACGCGAGTTAATACACAGAAAACCGCGTATGTGTGATTGCTGACAATTTTTCTGGGTCAGCATTTCTTCAGTACATGCTGTGGTGCTGTTTGGTATCTCTGATACTGTATGGTCTCTCTAGTGATGTTTCAGCTCTTATATTTCTGTTTCATTCTCTGATTTTGGGTGAAGATGCCTTGGTGATTTGCAGTTGAAAGTGGTCAGGATGAAAAAGCTAAGGAGGAGCCTTGGTCATATAGAAAGGAGACTTGGATGCACTGTTTCAGGGGGAGCATTAGCCTTGCTGAGTATAATGCATTGTTGGCAGTATGATGATTCTGAAATATAATCTCTTTCTTGAGATCTTGTTGGTTTTTGTTACAAAAGGTCATTTTTGAATTTGGTTGAAAAAGGGCATGTTGAGACCCATGATGTAAATTTGTAATATTCAGTCATATAAAGACTTGTTCATATGTAAATCCACTTGGTTGGATCCATGATGTAAGTATGAGTCCTTGGTGATAGGAAGGTCATAGAGTCGTGTACTTCATTGTAAAATATGTTTGAAGTTTCAGCTTGAACTCAGGGGGAGCATGGTAACTTCAGTGCACTTCAGATCTGCGAAGCACTTCTTTTGGTCCGCCCTTTGCCCTTGATGTCAAAGGGGGAGAGTGACATGTGACATGGTGTTTGAATAGGGGGAGAATATCATTATGCTTAATGTACCTATCTGATGTGGTGATCAAACACCATCGTGGTTGCCATCAAGTCCAAAGGGGGAGATTGTTGGCAATATGATGCAGAGTGTTGTCCTTGATGGAAACCCACTTGATGAAGATGATGGCAACCTACTTGATGAAGTTATTCTTGACTTGATGGACTTGGTAATGGTGTAAATATGATGTGCTATGATGTAAGGAATTTCAGTATGTGCTAGAACAATGATGAAAAGCAGATGTAATGATGAAGGGAATTTCAGTATGTGCTAGAACAATGATGAAAAGTGTATGTCACAAGGCATAAGCGGGTTTTCTTAAGGGAAGTCGCGTATGTATGCGGAAAAGGACGTGCCAAGTCGCGTATGGTCAATTGCGCTCTAAATATATAAAACCAAGGGTTACTACCATAGTATTGATCCATTGTATTGAGCGTTGGGTTGTCTATTTGATCCCGCCCAGGAATACCATCGGAAGTAATGTGGTTTTGGCTCATGGTATTGAAAAAGGGTAAACCTATATAAGGAGAAGGAAATCATTGTGCAATGGGTGTGCAGGAGTCTGGGTTTGAATGGAGACTTCACTCTGAAGTATGTCTATATGGAAAGGGTAACAGTTTGATGATAGATCTGAATCTGTGATGCACCTATGAAGAAAATGATGAAGAAGGTTATCTAGATCTGAAATGTATTTGTATCTTCTAAGATCGGAGATGAGGCGAACATCTGTCTGAAGTAAAGGGTTAAATCTGAACTGAATATATGATCTGAAGAAGTATGCTGCCCTATAATATCTGAAGATCTATATGCAAGTTTGCTGCAGCGGAAGCACGTATATACGCGGGTTTGATGAAGAGAAAGCGTGTATGGGTTGTAAAGTCAGTTCTGTAATGTGCAGACATATATGCGGGTTTATGTGACTGGAAGTGCGTATATACGCGTGATCAGTGAAAGGAAAGTGCGTATGAAATCTAGGGTTTGCTGAAGGATGAAGCATGAAATGTCTGATCTGTTCTACTGTGTTACTGCTATCTGATCTGGGTTGTCTGAATTGATAAGTTTCAGTTTTAATGTATTATTGAGCTTAAGTGTGTGGAGTGGGTCCAGTCTGAAAATATGATGAAAAGTGGCCTGCAAGTTGTGCTCTAAAGAAAGCTTTTGGATCCAGTGTGAAAATTGATGAAACGTGGTCCATGGTCGTGCTGAGGGTTGTAGCCTTCAGTTAGGGGGTTGTAGCTCCCTTCTAGGTGAGGCTGGTAAACGAGAGCAGGGGGTCGTAGCTCCCTTCCAGGAGAGGCTAGTAAACGAGAGCAGGGGGTCGTAGCTCCCTTCTAGGAGAGGCTGGTAAACGAGCACAGGTGGGTGCCTGCGTACTGGTATGAGTCTGCGCTAGTACATTGTTGTAAGATGTTTTCTTTATAATAAAATATTGAAGGCGGAGACAACGGCAACGGTGGTTTTCTCCCGACTTGGGTTTCCACCTAAAATCCTGGGGTTCATGTGTGATGATTTACTCTGTTATTATTGCACATGTCTGTTGCTATATAAACATCTGATGAATGAATAAATGCAAGGATCTAAGTAATGAATTAATTGCATATTAAGATCTCTGCATATACGCGAGTTTTGTGAAGGGTATCCGCGTATATACGCGAGTCTGATCAAGTAAAGTAGCGTATGGGTTTTAGAGCATGAAAAAGTAAAAAGATTTGAGTATGCCCTAAATACTGATTCACCCCCCCGCCCCCCTCTCAATATTTTTCCCAAAAAAATGGCCCACGCTGCCGAGGCTTGATTCTAGGAGTAGCGACCTGCACCATTGGCATAGCCAATAGAAGTTGTGGATGAGGGATCCATCTAAAAGGTGCCACAAGACAACATATGAGATGATGATGAACAATTTTGGCAACTTGAACGCAAGAAATAAAACAAGCACTGCTAGGGGGAATGATATGGGTAGAATTTCCACACCCCGAACAATGAATAGTGGATGGTGTGGGGGAACTGTCTTAGGGATAGCTTGTGCTCAGGTTGCGAAAGTCACCATAGACATGGATGGTTCCATTTTTCTTATGGGCTGGATAGATAAAGTCAGGGGTGGTAAATTCTTCCATAATGTCGTCATCACAGTAGAAGATGGGGTGACTAGTGAAAGGATGACCACATGACGCGACGAAGCTACCTGAATCATCATTATGAGAAGTGAGGTTCACATGCGCATCATCACGAAGGGTTACAAAAGAACAAGTATGAAGAATCTACTAATGTTGAGCCCAAGGTGATCATTGAAGGGAGGTTAGGTGAAATATAAGGGGATGCCTCAGAGGGGTCTTCCACCATGGATCTCATATATGATGACAGGTAGAGGATAGTGGTTGAGGATTCTGTCATCTTGACATTGGGAGGGGGTATGTCAATGGGAGTGGATGTTTCCTCTAGTTCTGCCGAAGAAAAACTCGTAAGTAAGGGAGAGGCAGACTTGTTGCACTTGGCCTTGAATTGGTGAACCGCTTCCAAGGAGGTGCAGAAATCTTCCAGGCGAGGACAAAGGTGAGTATAGTGGCCATGGAAATCACACAAAGGACAAGGTTGATTTGTGTGAAAATTATTGAGTTTCTTGGCTGAAGCCAGTAAAGTAACATGGAATTCTGGGATATTAGACTCAGGAAGCGCATCGTTGGCCATGGGTTTGAGACAAGGCAATTCGGGACAATTTTGGGTAGCATGACCGATAACATCACACAAAGCACATGGAGGTGTACGCTTTGGAGGCTTAGGAGGAGCAGGTGTTGTCTAGGTGGCCTTGTCCTTAGGTGCCTTTTTGCGGGCTTTTCCCCCTCACCCGAGGCTTTCGCAACAAGAGTAGATTCCTGTTGAGGTGGCTGAGGCACAAAAGCGAAGGGAGGGGTCATAGCAACCAGTTGGACTGGGATCAAAGCAGTGTAAGGTTTGAGCTGACCAGGTGGGGTATTGATTGGGGGATTAATGTACCAAACTGGGATCCCCAGGGTCATGTTGGGAAGGTTCAAGGTAGCCATAAAAGGTATTGAAAATACTCCAGAAGGGGGAGCAAGAAACGGTATATGACCGAAGGGGTAATGGCCAGGTGGAATAGCTCCCAGATGGTTAACGATAGGGGGAACCGTTCCATGAGGAAAAATAGGATTAGGGACACCAACTACAGATGAAGGGCCTTGAGGAGGAGGTCCCGAAGGCTGATTCAAAGTACTAGGAGTAGGTTGCAAAGGGCTAGGGTGTTGACTAGTCAAATCAGACCATTTGAGGTCGGACCAAGACAATTGCATCATGTAAACATTCGATGAGCTAGGGTCAGGGATAAGAGGGGGGAGACTAGGGAATGAACCAATCAAAGAGGAATCTTTATAGACTCCGGGTGAGACATTGGTCAGAGGTTCAACTGTTTTTTTAATGGCCACTGAAGAAATAATGGACTCTGGAGAGGTCTGAGACTTCGGTTCGTAATATGTCAGCTAATCTATAGTGATGATCTTTCTGTTGTGAGGAAATAACATCTTATGGTGAACTACAGATGGGACAGCAGACATCACATAAGTGTAGCTACTACCCAATATAATGTTGTAGTCTAAGGGGACATCAATGACTTCAATGTCAACACAAACAGTTTTGCCCGCAAGAGTAATATGACAGTTGCGGAACAGGCCAAGGGGGTGGGAAGAGTGGCTATACCATGCATGGAGGGTGATAGTGGAAGGGGCTAACTCGGGTGATTTGAGATTTTTCCTAACAAAAGCAGAAATCACACAGGTGGATTCCCCCCCGTCAATGATACATCGGGAGACGTTGGCATTCCAGATCTTGACAGGTATTCGGAAGGTGACAGATGCAGGTAGGGGTGGATGATCTGACTTGTCAACATTGAAGACAATCAAACGATCATCCGAAGGATCCACAATGCCCATGGCAGTTAGTATAGCTTTACGTTGTGATGGGCACGACTGGAGGACTTCTAGCGTTGACATGGCGGCAAGGGATTGTGCCAAGTCATCTACTATACTGTAGGTGTGGGCGGCTTTACCAGAAGCAGTGTTTTGGTGTAACGGTCCTTTGGGGATATTGGTATGTACCTCTGCCTTAGGCTAAGGGATTTGTAAAGGACCATTAGGTGTCGAAATTAGCTCTGTGGGACCTAAGGACTTGGGCTCAATTGTAGACGTAGAAGGAGGTTTGGTGTACTAGCGCGACCGAGTCTGAAGGTTGAGATCGACGATATTGGCCTGGTCAAATTGCATCATAAGGAGCTGGTAATCAGAGGTACCAAATGGAGGAGGTTGAGTGGCCGCCTGACCTTCAGGGGGTTGGGTAGCCACATATCCTTGCTGGGGGAAAGGATTCGTGAAAACAACCAGTTGAGTAGGCACAGCATTAGGAGGAACCGAAGCAGAGGCTTGTTTTCCTCGAGATGTTGCTTGAGCTTCCCACAATTGACGCTTTTGAGGTAAAGGGGGACAATCATGGGTATAGTGACCATGGACACCGCAACAACAACAAGGCTTACTCTTACGAAGAGGTCGATTCTTCTTGGGTTGATCACTTTGTTGCTGAGTTGCAGTGTTAAATGTATTCCCTTGGAGATTGTTTCCTTGATTACCTTGAGCGGGTTGGTTTTGGTTGCCTTTCCTCTTATTTTTGGAAGTGGGAGGATTAGTCACACTCTGCTACGCATACACCTGACCCTGAGGAGGGGGTGGTTGTTGTTGCGGAGCTTGAGAAGGAATGGGAGGCTGAGGTGCTTATGCTAGAGGAGCTGGAGCACCTAGCTGTGGATACAGATAGTAAGGAGGTTGAGAAACATTGGGGTAAACAGTTTGGGAAATAGTAGGCTCTGGCATCGGAGGATGCAGTTGGGAAAAGGCATGAGGCATGTCGTTTCCTGGATACATGTAGTCGAGAGGGGGGAAATTGCTAGAGGAGTTGGCCCCTACCTGAGGGAAACCATAACCCATAGGAGGATGAGTGTATGGATGTGAAATGGATCCAATGATACCGTCAACGGCATGAGATGCCCCCAGTGCGTTGGCACCACCAGGTATAGGGAGATCAGGTAAGACGATATAAACATAACCAGATTGTGCATAGATCAAGTCATATTTCAATGCAACTTGGAGGGCTTCTTCCTCAGTCTAAGGAAAGTGAGACATGAGATCTAAACCAATAGAGGGAAAAAGGGATCTGAGAAACCAGTCCATGTAGACACGGTCTTTGAAACTAGAGCTCGACATAAGCTCTTCCATCTGCGCCATTCTTGAACATGGTCAGATAGGCGAGTGGCAGAAGTTTGACAGAAATTAGTCAAAATTTCGGTATCGGCATCATATCGAAGGGAAATTTGGATGTAGGAAAGAAACGCCTTTGCAAGGGTCACAAAAGTTAGCATGAGAGGTAGTGGCTTGGTCAACATACCACTTGGAAACTTCTCCAGTAATCGTACGCTAGAATAAGCGAAGACAGATAGAGTCATTAGTGATAGAGTTGGACGAACACCACATGTGGAAACAACGAGCATGGTTGGTAGGATCCTCTCCAGCATTTCCTTCAAACTTACGGATGTTTGAAGGAAGCTTGGTTGGCATAACAGGCCAACCTGGATCATGGTGTATAGGGTCATTAATCAACTGGCTGAACTCGGGAAGGCTTAGGCCTACCATATAAGGAAGCAAGGGAGTAGTCGAAACCGTTCCTCTTGTGGCTCCACTAGTAGTGACTCCAGCATTAGAGCCGAGGCCACCACCAGTGGTAGGTCTTACACCAGACACGATGAAGGTGAAAGGTGGAGGAGAACTGAGGATAGGAATAGAAAGAGAACTCGATGAACCAGAATCAGATTCAGAATGGGGACTCGGCAGAGGGCTAACTCGGACCCTATGCAATGGAGTAAGTCTTCCTAATGGAAATTGAGGGTGAAGGCCTTGAAGTCTCTGGGATGAATGCCTTGGGGGCTCAATGATGGAAAAGATACACGGAACCCAATGAGGAAGAGAGGTAAACAAGGGCATGAAGGTGAAGATTAATTGATTAATTACAATGTTTTAGAATTGGCCTGGTGGTGTAAACTAGGCACTCTTCGCTTTAGGTGTGCGTGTGTGTGATAAGTGTGTTAATTTTAATTAAGCCCAGAAGTGTGTATACAGAAAAGAAAAAATATGTTGTATAACTGTAAATAAAACTGAAAGCAACAGTAAATAAAACTGAAAGAGACAGTAAAATAAACAGCTAAAGATGCATAAATTTAAACCCAAAAAGGAGGGCTTCCCAACAACTAGTCTAAGGGTGGGCGAAATCTACTAAAAATACACAATATGGCCAAGGTCAAGAGGGACGGGGATCTAAAGGTCAGATCTGCTAAAAAGAGGTGCAGAAAACAACAAGAAACCAAAGGGGAAAATGCTGAAAAATAGGTGGCGAAAGGCTACAACCTAAAGGGAAACGTAGGGGACCCTAAAGGGAGGACCAAAAAAAACTAAAAATAGGTGTTTTGGATGGAAAAATAATGGATCTGAAATGGATCTGAAAAGACAGATTCAGATCTGAAAAAATGGCTGAAAAAACACTGAAATCTCAAAAGAACTGCTTCAGCTAAACTCCTAAAAAGGTGGAAGCGTACTGAAGCCCTAAGGGGCTTAGTTCCTACTTCAACGAGTAAAAATAATCAAGTACAGGTCCAAGACGGGTAAAGCCTGAGGTCAGATAACCCTAAACGGTGCCCCAGACAAACACTGAAAAATAACAGAAAAATCCCGCAAAAAATTTGAGGTCGCAGGTACTGACTTGTTTTCTGCTGAGGTCATATTTTTTGGGCAGTTTTCCGCTACTTGGGAGCTAAGGTCGCAATTTTTGGGCTGAAAAGTTCGACCTTCACTTCTGGCTGTCTCGGCGACAGGTTTCAGAGAAATTTGTCGTCTCTATCGCGGTTGATACCTGTTATATGCACAAATGGCCTAGAAACACACAAAAGTTAGAATTTTTACTGTTTTAGGGTAAAAAAGGTTAAAAACAACATCAAGGAATGAAAAATAAGAAGACGAAGAAAAACCCTAGTGGCTAAAGAAATTGGTCATGCAGGGATCTGGAAAACAACAACGGTCATAATTAAAAACCCTTGTGGAGTCACCAGTTGTTAGACTGAATTCTAATTGCAAGCATACGAAAAAAACTCACTTTAGTTGTGCATAACAAACAACCCTAATATCAAATGTGGCTGTCAATTCCTTAGATCTGCTTAAGGTGATCAGAATAAATGCTACAAAAATCTAGATCTATGCAGTTAAAGACATTAAACAGATAAAATAAACAAGAGTTGCTCCATACATCCAATATACAAAACAATAATTTATAAAGAATTTTTTGTATTATGACACCTAGGAAGGGAACACATAAAGATGTTACCAGCCCCCCTCAATGGAATGGGTTCTTGCATGTCCTCAATGCTTCAGATCCAAGGTCTCTCTCTCTTGATGGTGTAGAAAACCCAAACAAAATAGAACTTAATGGGAGCTCACAAGCAAAAGTAGAAAAAATATGACAATGATGGAGGATCAAAGTTAGACCAAAAGTATAGATCAAAAGGTGATCAAAAAGGTAGTGAATGAATGGAAAAACCCTTCTATTTATAACAAAATATTTAGTTAGTCTAAATATTGGTGCATAGTTAAAATATTATTAACCAAATCTAGATCCAACTTACTTGGAATATTTTATTATTTTTGGTGGAGGGAAAATGAATGTAAAATTCGTTAAATCCTTTTATTTAGAATAATAAATAAATAAATGATTTATTTATTATTTCAATGACAAGGTTAAGGAATAATTAAATAAATAATAATTTATTTAATTATTTAAAAATGATTTTGTCAAATTCAACAAGGAATATTATTAAATAATTATTTAAATAATTATTCCTAAAGAATAATAAGATAAATAATAATTTATCTAATTAGTTCTCATGTTTTGGGCTAAATATGACCAGGAATATTAATTAAACAGTGGTTTAGTTAATTATCTCTAGAGGAAAATCTAACAAATAAGGATTTATTTAATTATTCCTCACGGGGTTTCCTGTTTAGACCAGAAATAATTTAATAAACTATGGGTTCTTAAATTATTTCTCATTGTGAAATAAATTTTACTGTGGTAAAATTGGTCTTACATGGTGTACTTTAGTCCATCTAATAGTAACAGATTAGATGACCAAAAATTGGTGTAACACCCCCCTTTAAACTTAACTTTGGTTTATCTAGCCAAACCGCCAAGTGAGTTAGCCGCCACCACTCAGCTCTAGGCCCTACCAAGTCAATGTCAAGGTATTTAAGAATTTCACATGTTGTACTAACTCAAAATATTTCCACATGCACCCCTATATCACCTAGGTCTATATCCAGACTTTACTTGAGATTATTTATTGGGGTACACATGCCTTATTGGGTCTGACAGTCATATGCCCATTTACATATAAAAATAAAATACATTTTTGTTTTTTTCTATCCTACCTTAAATGTTCATTCTCTCATTTTTGCCATTGGAGCCTTGCTTGCTTTCTTTTTTGCTAATAAAATATTGTGCATATTACCTCGTGAGACTGTTATCCCACTATCTAGCCCTTCTATTGTTAACTAAATGCCTTTGTCAAGCCTCCTCCTAACCCAAGATATTATTGGGTTTCACTAGCCTAAGTCTCTTCAATTTATCAATTATATCACCTCCAAACCTAGAATGTTGTAGACATTCAATCATATATTTTCCATTATACGAACATATTCAATCATATATTCACCATTGTACAAACATATTCAATCATGTATTCACCATTGTACAAACATATTTTTAAATCTAGAGACCCTTTGATGGGCATAACAATGCTCCAACCATCAATTGACATTGCACACTTCAATATGTTGTCTTCGGCGGGCATGAAATTCCTGCAACCGCTGAGGGCATGGCCACCGATGTTGGTGCTGCTTCGTCTCTTATGTTGCGTTCAACATCTGGCGTGACTCGAACCCATGACCGTATTCGATCACTCTCCTCTATGATGTCAATTTCTAGAAGGGCGTCTTCTGCAAATTCGCTTCAGTCCAGCATTGAACATTTAGGTGTATTTTTTTCAATGCTCCAACATGCAAAACGACGAGAGAAAGAGGTCCAATTGTGGTTCTAGCTCTACTTGCTTGACCTCTACTTCTTCACAATGACGAATTTCTCTATGCCGACCTCCTCCTCGCTTCTCTCTTCTCGTGTTGTTTCCTAGGAAATGGATTGTTCTACCTCTGCTCGTCCAGAACTACTAAACCAGCATTGGTAACACACACACGCAGTAGCAGGCTTTTCTCACGACCTCAATTTGCATATATATATATATATATATATATATATATAGATATATTTTAAATCCGATTCTTGGGCATTCATGACCACTCCAATATAATCCTTGCGAATGGTGCCAATGCAAGAAACTTTCGTGGCGTCAAAACAGGTGCCCACTAAGACCACTCTCATGTCCGCTCCAGCAATCTGGTCCCTTCAATACTCGATGTCTATGAACTGGAACTCTTCATCATGGCCCCGCTGACCCTTGAATCTTCACCGAATCTTTTTCATCAACTGCATCAATTTTTTATTTTTTAATCATTTCCCCTAATTCAGGATTAGGGAAAGAGGACCACATCTCATTTCCAGAGAGCACGAGATTGATTAACACTGCAAATTTTTTTTAAGAGGATGCACACAAATCCCAATTGTTGGGATGACTTAGAAAACAATTTCAATGACAGAATTTAACAGTTATACCATTGTTTAATATTAAATACCATGCCCAGGCAGTCGTGTCTTTTGTGGGTACTTTGGTTTAGTTTTTACCGTGGCTTTCGGGACATGGTCACAAATATTTTATTGTTGTCATACCAGAAAAAAAATGAATAGGATCACACCAATCCTATGCACTCACATCATTTGTCTCATCGAACTATTGCTCAACCGACCTTGTTGGTTTGTGCAACGAGCCATTACTTCAATCAGCGCTGGTAGTTTGTGCAACAAATTTCATTCTTGGGATAGTTCATCTATAGGAACAATTCCATGAGAAGGAATTTGCAGTTCTTTCATGCTTTGTTCACCAAGATCTAATACCAATTATTATTAATTCAAAGAATAATAAGAGAGAAATAAATATGCATAGAAACAACATTAAAACCATGTACACCATGATTTATCTAGAAAACCCCAATTGGGGAAAAAACCAACCAACAATAGATCTATTATTGTTGAAGTCGTCCAACCCTTGCAATTCTCTGAGATTTTATTGTGATTTAATCATGTGAATTACAACCATGGCCTCCACATCTATCAAGAATTCTCTTGAATAAGTAATTTTTGTCGCCATCGAAGAAGTTGTTACAACAGCCCTTGAAACAAAGGCCGAGAAGCCCAAGGGTGCCAAGAAGACGAAGGTTCCCAAGAAAAAAATCCCAAGGCTCCGAAGGTCTCCAAGCCTACCCTGGCACATCTTCCATACTTTCAGATTATCAGAGAGGCGATCTCTTACTTGAATGAGAAGGGCGGTTCAAGTCCTAGGGCTATCGCTAAATACATGGACGAGAAGCACAAGGCAGTTCTTCCCCCAAAATACAAGAAGATGTTCGTCGTACAGATAAAAGAAGCTTGTTTTTGCTTCCCACTAAGGCTCCGAAGAAGTTCACCGTACAGATAAAAGAAGCTTGTTTTTGCTTCCCACTAAAGCTCAGAAGAAGCTCCTCATGGACAAGAGATTGAATGCTCCCGCTCTCCATTTCTTCAAATTGGTTTATCAGAATCCCATCTGCTTGGAACATACTATATGAAATTTTGAGGAAGAGACGATAATGCGAGTGATTCTTGTCCTTCATTGAATTGGGAAATTTGCAACACTTATGGATGGAAATCCTCTCACGATAATCAAGAGTGGTTAAAACGTTGGCCAACTAGTTTCGCCAGTCTAATACCTTGGGGAAAAAATTAGCCTCCAAGATAATGCTCTCAGGCTTGATATCCAAGTGAATGATGTAGTATGCATTTATCGTGCGGATAGAGAATGTTGCAGTGGGTCTTCCAGTCGAGAATATGGTTGTACAAGCTCAACGTGAGCAGGAAAAGCATCAAACCAAAACTAAGACTCGAACCCGGAGAAAAAAACAGACACTGAGATTAGTTGGGCTGAACAGTGTTTGCCCAGCCAAATCTTGCAAATGGGACACCTTCTGTGTAAATATCGGAGCTCAGTAAGAGTTCCCCTTTAGTCTAAATATTGGAGCTCGGTAAGAGTTTAAATATTTGGCCATGTTAGTGCTTAAGTGGATCCCATAATACCATATGCAACACTCCATTTTCCCAACAAGTGTTTAAATGTATGCACCAACCATCGGTACACATTCCAATATGGAAACCCCATCACGCCTCTCAACAAAAATTAGGAATTCTCATTAAATGAAATTTATAACCTTATCTTCATAGTACACGGTGAATTTGCTAGGTCACCTTCCATTATCATGATTTTCATATTAAACTATGTGTTGACATATGACAAGTGGTAAATTTCCATACCACATGCAGAGTACAAATATAAAGTAGAAGGAATAAATGTAGGCCATCGAAAATGGTATTTTAATATGTTAAGAATCATGTGGTGTGTCCCAAGATTGACATGCAAGACCCTGACTTACAACATGGTCAAGATTTTTCTTAAGTTTGCGACAAGTTAGAAAATGTTGCACCATGGTATAGATCAGGCTAAAAAACATTGATATAAAGTAAATTCTAAGGGAAGGATAGTTTACCAACCCATATACTCCTTTTATTTTTTCCATTAAAAAAAGATCAAAACCAAAGCACCTTCTATGTATATCCATGAACAATAATATGAAGCTCATTTTAATCAAAACAAACCTAATTCATAAGGAAGACAATTATCAATAAACACTTATAAGACCTATTCTTAAATAACCTCATTATTACATCATCAAGTTCTACATCGTCATCGTCAAGTTATTATGTTAATGTTGTCTAATGATGTCAACCTTGTGCAAATACCATAAAAATTATTCTAATGAATCCATGCTATGATGTGAAAAATGATCAGAGAACTCACTTATTTTAGCCTTTGAACATATTGAACAAAATAATGAGAATGTCCTTATTACAACATGGGGGCAACCCCACATGCCATTTATTTGGAGTTTCATTATTTTTTTATTTTAATTCTTCATTTCCATGAGAGAACTATCAAGTGCTCCCAATATGGCTTGCATTCTATAGTGGTAGGTGTGTCAACACTTGGCGAATCCACAAGTAAGTCTATGGGAGGAAATAAAACTCATAATTTCTTGTTATTAAGTGTATCTTTTTGTTGTGAGATAGAGAGTAACAAGTTTTAAATTGAGGATGGGAAGCAAGGGATGCAAGAAGCAGGAAAACAGAGTTAACCTATGGTGCATCATGTAGGAAAATATAAGGATAGAACTTACTAGTATTGCAGCTTCGTCTTTGTGCACAAGAAAAAGGTCTCTTGCTTTCCCGTTAATGTTCTTTTGTTGTTAAGAGGTGAAATATATTAGCATTAAAAATTTTATAGAGAAAATATCTTCTAATAAGCGTATTAGAGAAGGATTCTATTGTGTCATTAATATATTGTTGTACATTAACCATGTCAAATGAAAAAAAAAACTTAAGTAGATAAATATGGAACAACAATAAAATAAAGGGAAATTACATAAATTATAGGTAATCAAAACTAAAAGAGAGAAATGCAAAAATAAAGGAAAGGTGAGTGACTGAAAATAACAGAAAGCTAAAAGTAAAAAGAACAATATGTACAAATAAAAAGTAAAATTATTGTGTTTGTCCCTTATCAAGATTGTCATGAAATTCTTCATTATGTAGATAAAAGATTACATCTTTATACCATGGATAATTTGCAATATTGATTTGGTACTCATTAATTTGAAAAAGGGTTGATAAATATTCGTCATTTTTATCACCTCCATTCGACTCAGGATGTTGGGCCAATTGAGGGTAATATTATGTACTTAATATTTTATAAACTGATAATCATTAAATCATGTTATTAGTTCTTGGTAGGCTAATGGGGCCCTTACCTTTGTGTGCTTGTCAAGAATGTAGTGTTGGAATTTTTGTATAGCCTTGATCAACATATAAGCATGTTTCTTAATCAATGAGTATTTAAGTTTAACATCTAATATATTTTGACTTGTGTATGTTATAGGGTGTTTCCAATAAATGTTTCTTTTTTGTTCCTCCTTATAAATTTCTTTAGGTTCAACACATCGCTATGGGAAAAATCATTTTCCAATGGAGAAAGCTCACTGATATACTTATTGTCCTTTAAAGAAATTACCTCCTTTCTATTTGGAGTTTGATTTTGGATGAAATAAAAAATTCTCTCATTGTCAAGGAACACATGCCAATATTCTTAATTATTTAGGTGATGAGGCCCGTATAAAGATTGAAAAGTGTAATTAGGACTTTCAGACAAAATTTGTCTCTAAGGGGTGGCAACATAGACAACCAAGTGCTCAACTAAGGAATTTAACTCTCTGTGAACATGAGTGATATTAAATTCTAGAAGTTTTGAGATTTTCTACTAAGAAACCTGTGTATATTTCTTATTAAATTTGTTAGAGGGAGAATGTACTTTTCTAACTAAGTTTGCAATAAATTCCAAGTTGTCAAAGGAAGTCAAATATTTGTAGCCTAAAGAAAGGGCTTGATCGATTCCTACAAGCAAGGCTTTGAATTGCCACATTATTAATAAAATCAATTCAAGTTTGTATGCATGTTGGTACATCTTTCCCTGAGGATAGTATAATAGTATAGTTGCACCATTATATTCTCATTGGAAGAGGCATCGTCAAAATGTAAATGCAAAACTTGATCATCATGATGGGTCTCAGGTGACGGAGGCATATCATCTTTAGTGAAGAGGTAATATACATTGATATCTTCTTCAACATAATTTACATGAGGTTGGGGTAAGCCCTCAATGTACAATGTAACTTTTCCCTCTCCAAAAACTATTATATTTTTTCCATATTTGGGAAAAGTCATGTGAATTCCATAAAATGATAGGTAACCACCCATTTTCATCTTCTAGTGTCTTCTAAGGATGATTGGGTAATAAATGTATGGAATATCCATGACATAAATGTTTTAGGTAGTCATAATTTCTAGATTTTCATAGATAGCTAAGGTGAGATCTTTAATCTCACCTATAGTTTCTTGTAAAGAGTTATTGAAAGCAAGTACCATTCTTGGGTGTTTGTTCAGAACATTCTAGGCCAAATTCTTCCATAATGAACTTGGAATTACATTAAGACGTGAAACACCATTGACTAAACAACAATGTTCTATTTTATCACGAAATTTAATTGAAACATAAAAGGAGGATTTTTTGGAAAGCTTCAGGGATTATGTACAACAAAGATTTTCTCTCTAGGTTTCCTCTTCATGTTGCATCTCAAGAGTATTTATAGGAGTAGGTACTTTTACTTCAAGGGATATTCTTAGTTGTTGTTGTTTCTCAGGTATTGTGGCCGTATCAAGTAAAGTGACATCAACCTTAATGCTAGCCATCTACTCAAGGGCGCTAAACTTAGATAAGCTTGAAGAGAAATAAGGATTAGTATTTACAATGGGAGATAGAGATGAATCATTTACATTTGAGCGTGAGAAAGAGTGATCATAAACCTTTCAACCTTCAAATTTTTTGATAGGTTGTTTCTTCATATTTTAAGCCTTGAAAGTGCTCCTAGTCTTAATTTCTCAAACATCATTGTCATCAACCCAGTCTAGGGTTGCAACAGTAGGGACTTGCCTCTTTCCAAAAATCCTTTCCCTCGCATTTTTTTTAACCTTGCAAGTCATCTCATCATGATACTCCTCACAAAATTTGCATAATGGGCGAGAGGTAAGCACGTTCTGTTGGTAATTCTGAGGAGGATTACGAATGAATACTGAGGTGGAGGCATTAACGTGCATTTGTGTTTCCATTTTCCTCTAAAACGAGATCATATAGTTATCTGTATCTTGTATAAGTTGCAAGATTGAAGACATCTCATATTGTTTTGTAGAGTCCTCTAATGGAAGACCTATGCAACATAATTATTCTTCATATTCAACGCATGTTTGGAGAGATGACCCTAGGTTATCATCATTTTATTCTTTGAGATGATGACATTATGGGGGAGGCAAAGTGATATAATAATGCATCAAAGAAACTTGATTTTGTGGCCTTATGATATCTAGGATTTGATTATATAATTTGGTGAAGCATAAATTAATGTTTTAATAGATTCACCTTTGACAAAAGAGACATTATTATGTTTGCACAAAAGATCAACAAGAATCGGTGGCTAGCCATAAGCTAATTCGAATCAATAGCATAACTCTTCGTAGGTCGAAAATACCTTGGGAGGAAATTCAAAGAAATCAACAACCACCTTTCCTTACAAATAATTGACGAAGAGGTGCATAAAATTATCATCTTCATTGGTACCTATGTTGTGACAAGCATTGGAAAATGCGATCAAGTGCTCATTTGCGGTAATAGTACTGTCAGTTGAGAATTTTGGGAGATGATCTTTAAATTTTGGGAGAGGAGTATAAGTAGGTGATAAATTCAATGATGATGGGACATTCCATCAGGTGGCATTTGTATCTTCTTCGAATTGAAACAACCCATATTTCTTATTGCTTTAGTAGGGTTGGTGGTTGATTACTGGATTATAAGAAAAGTATAAGTTTCCAATTGATATAGATGGATATACAATTGACGAAGATGGGTTAAAAGTGGAATAATATTGGGTTGAATATTGAGTGGATACTTGCATCCTAGACATGACTCTTCATGTAGGAGAAGTAGTTCTCAAGGAACTAGTGAGACTTTGTAAAAACTAACAACAAGCCTCAATAGCTAAGACAAATTTACATCTTTAGACTTCCTCAATCGGGTTGTATCTAGGACTATCTCCATGAATTTTCATAGAGAATCAAGGTTCATTGGTCATATGTGAGCTGCTATATCCAAGCAACGTGCTCACAAAGATACCTTTATAAGGCTCCTCTCTTCTCTTGCAAATCAATATATTTAGATATAACAACCCAATTGTGAGTAAATTCTTAAATTGTATTGGGATTGTCAATAATAAACCCAAATAAAGAATGAAAAATATCTCTATGATTATTAATATGATTTTCAAGATTAGGTCGCTGAGTAGATTGAATGGTCATTTTAAAAACAAATACACTTAGCATGGAAATTACTATTTTGATATCCCTAGTATGGTCACCAAAATATGTTGACAAGGAAAGTTTTTAAACTTCTCTGTCAAACCCTCGAATATCATTAGGCATGTGAGATAATGGGACTAGGCCTGGTGCTTTACATCCTTTATTTAGTGACTAGTTTTATTTTATTTATAGATTTATTTAAAATAAGGAAAGAATAAAACTAAAATGTACAAGATTAGAGAAAGAAACAAAATTGAAATAATTATGTACATATATGCAGTATTCTACAACAAATAAAAAGTCATGAACAACAAGAATCTAAACAAAAATAATTTTATAAACAACAATAAACTGGTGTCCTGTGAGCCACAAGGCTACGCAAACACCTAATAATCTATCGTATGCATCTTATCAAAATAACTTAAAATAAATTTCAATAAAAAGCTATTCATGAAACAATTTCAGATTTAGAAAGACAAACACACTTACAAATGGCTAAAGATTATTTTATTATTATTAATAAATAAGAGTACAACCTTTTGTCTAGCTAGTTCATGTGAGAACTATTGGCCACATTTCAATTCAAAGTGTTTATGGCATTATAGAATTGTATAAAAACACTGAGGAAATGAGGATGAAACAAAACAACAATTATGAATAATTCTAAACATTTTTTATTATGGTTAAATCAAAAAGCTTTATTTTCAAAAAATTCAGCTACTAGCACAAACATTAAGTGTTAGAATTTCTACTAGAATAAAAAAAAATGCAGGAAATAAAGATAACCTAAATGATCTCAGAAGTACAAGATGAATTTTCCTTCCACCTTGTCACTCCTTTGAAGAAGTTTGTTGCCACCAAACAAGTCAGCCTCTTGTACTCATAGAATAAATAATCACTGAGAAAATAATGAAAACTTTTAGCATTTGTGAATACCTCTCCTCACAAAATTTCCATCCCTTCTTTCATAGCCTCCTTCCCTTTTTGTATCCACTTGGAACAATTAGAAAAGCTAATTGTTTTAGGGATTTTTTTTTTTTAATCTTAATTCTCTTTCAAACATACATATTTCATTAACACTTGGGAAAGAAATTTCTAAGGAAATTTCAATTTTAAAAGTTAATTAACTTTTATAAAATGTTTTTTTTTTTTTTTTTGTAGATGGGCACTCATCTTTTATCTCATTTACTTAATACCCCCTAGTGACTCCTCACATGAACATATATGAATAATACTATCACCAAACCATAGAATATATAATCTGAAAATTAGTCTCATATATCCCTGTATGTGTGTAATAATAGCTAACAGGGGGAACTCAGTAACATCATGTTATATTAACATGAAAATTATGTTTGTCATGGTAGGGGAACTCAACAAAGATTTGCATGTATGCTCATGTGTATTTGTATGCCACAAAAAGTATGCTCTTTAAAGTAGTGGGTTTTCCCGTATATGATAAATCAATAACCATAAATTTGCATCTTCTTCTTGTGTACTGTAAGGTTCTTTCTTTGGAGAAAAAAGAAGCATTATTATAATGCTGGGAAATGAAAAGTGGTAGGTTTGTCAAAAATATAATGGAACATTTCTAAAATCTTTTCATGAGGGGCCCTGTTGTGGAGGGGAGATAAATTTTTTCTTTGGGATAATGATTATGTTGTGGAGGGGAGACAATTTTTTTCCTTGGGATACTGATTGACCAAGTGGAGAGTGAAATTAGCATAGTCAATGTGAGATCCCGGGAAATAAAACCCTTAAGGAAACACATAATGTTCTTGTTTTCATTAGAAGATTTTTTTTTTTTTCAAGTAAATTGAGCTCAAGCGCAGGGTAAAATGGAGAATGAGAGGTATATACAATGAGTGAATGTGTTATCATCTTACAAACATGCAAATCTAAAACAATAATTAGAAACCTTTTTAAGTTTCTTTTTTGTAAGGGCCTTTGCGAAAATTCTCACTAATAGGTCACAAATCATAATAATCACATAATTTTCCTTTACCAATGGCTGAAATTGTGCATTTAGCATGGGTTTCTAGTCCTATTCCAACATAATAGGACAAAGATTACTTGCCAAGAATTTTAGTTAGTGAATTGAAATTACTAATTGGCACTAACATGAGGTGCATGTTGGAGGAATCTCTACTAAAGTTGCAAGTGGGGGATGAAACTGCCACGAATGGGTCTAATGTAAATGAGCAAAAAATACTAGGAGTGATGAATTTTCCATTTGAGAAGTAGACTTCGCATTGCATGGAGGTGAAAGTGGCTAGGTTATGGTATCTGTGTGAAGTCAAACATAATATAATTAATAAATAACGGATAGGCCAATATACATTTGGTAAGAGGGTTTTGAAGTATCAACGCACCCAAACCTTGTGAGAAAAAGGATTTGTTGGAATGGCTCCTAATTTTTATTCTTAAAAGCCAACTTTTGTGGAAAAAAAATACTTCAAAACATAAACGAAGGGTCTCGAGTTTCTTTAGAGATTGTTGCCAAGAAAGACGAATAATAGATTCCATGCAAGGTATATATAGCGTTCCAGAGCTCAACATTGAGGGAGGATACCCCAGGTGATTGGACTGAAAGAATTATCAAGCCCGCAGAATGAGTGTATGAAATTTGTTAAAGTATAATTGAAGGTGGAATATCAACTCTACAGGGGTAAAGACTTTTCTCATGAAATGGGGGAACATTATATCATAGCTAACCCTTAGAAGAAAATAAAATAATTGTAGAGTTTATATTTGTGGGGGCAATAGCATATAAATAACCATTTTGTGATTTGTAGAGTGCATAACGCACACAAGGAAAATCGATGCAAAAGGGGATTAACCCTACTGCAAATACAACAAATAGAGTTAAAACATGACAATACTACTCATACAAATAAAACAGAGTTAAAACATGACAACACTAGCCGTACTAAAAACGAAGTGAGTCATACCTGGATCCTGAGAAATGAAATAGTGTCCCAAATCAGTTCCAAGTAGTTGTCAAAACTACGGTCGCTTTTTTTTCGCGAATTCCACCAGAGTCTTGCTAGTGCCCAGAGTTCTAACTCGACATTTGTTAACTGAACCAAAATGAAGAAAAAAACAAGTACCGACTACACTCAGGTTGTGGAGGCTCCATCTTCAGAGCATGTTTCTTCACATTAACCTTGGGAGCTTCTTTTAAATTAAAATGATGGTACCAACAACTCAATTCCCTCTCTTTCGAGGTGTTAAACAATATTTGAGTCGGGTAAGAGTTTAAAGGTTTAAAGGCTTAAGTATTCCACAAGTTAGTGAATTTTGCACCATGGTCGGGGATTAGGACCATAAATATCGATATAAAATAAATTCAAAGGGCAGGATGGGTTAACACTTGATACCTTCCTTGTATTCTCAACATTGAAGAAAACTCAAAATCAAAGCGCCTTCTTTGTATATCTATGAACAATAATATGAAGCTCATTTTAATAAAAACAAACATAAACCTTATTTATATAGCTATGAACAATAATATGAAACTCCTTTTAATCAAAACAAACTTGATGCATGGGGAAGAAAAATATCAATCAACAGTTATGAGACCCGTTCTTAAATCACCTCATTATTGCATCATTAAGTTCTTAGGTCAATGTTTGTCTAATATTCTTCTACAAATACCGTAAAAAACATTTTCATGAGATTATGTCCTATTCTCGCAAATATTTTTTATAAAATCATGCCATGATGTGCAAAATGATCAAACTGACTTAGTTTAGCCTTTCATCATATTGAATAAAATAGTGAGGAAACATCCTTATGGGGATCCCACCTACCATTTATTTGGAGTTTTATTATTATTTTTTTTATTCTTCATTTCCAAGAAAGAACTATCAAGTGCTCACACTAACTTGTGTTCTGTAGTGATAGGTGTGTCAACACATTCCTTTGTTTATTGTAACATGGAATCATACTCCATTAGATTAGCACATAGTTCTTCTGTACTGGTTTAGATTTTATTCTTTCTCTAAACCTATTTAGTCTCTTTTGATTATAACTACTCATGTTTACAGTAAATTTCAATGCACTTGAGTAACAAAGCTTACATCCTATGCAAATAAGATATTGATAAAAATTCTAGTGGTAAGGTGTAAATTTCGTTGAAAACCTATGAGAAGATAATCTTTGTCCTCGTGATGGTTTATTGATTAATAAAAATTCAAAAGAACATGGTTATACAACATGAAGAAGAAGGCTAAGGGTATGCAAAATATCTCTAATGGACAAAATTGTTGGAATACATAGAAATTGTTGGAATACAGACAAAATATCTTGAAGATCATTAGGCATGTGAGATAATGGGACTAGGCCTCGTGCTTTACATCCTTTATTTAATGACTAGTTTTATTTTATTTATAGATTTATTTAAAACAAGGAAAGAATAAAACTAAAATGTACAAGATTAGTGAAAGAAACAAAATTGAAATAATTATGTACATATGTGTAGTATGCCACAACAAATAAAAAGTCATGAACAACTAGAATCTAAAGAAAAATAATTTTATAAACAACAATATAACTGGTGTCCTTTGAGCCACAAGGCTGCCCAAACACCTAATAATCTATTGTATGCATCTTATAAAAATAACTTAAATAAATTTCAATAAAAAACTATTCATGAAACAATTTCAAATTTAGAGAGATAAACACACTTACAAATGGCTAAAGATTATTGTTTTTTATTAACAAATAATAGTACAACCTTTTGTCTAGCTAGTTCATGTGAGAACTATTGACCACAATTCAATTCAAAGTGTTTATGGCGCTATAGAATTGTATAAAAACACTGAGGAAATGAGGATGAAACAAAACAACAATTATGAATAATTCTAAAGATTTTGATATGGTTAAATCAAAAAGCTTTATTTGCAAAAAATTCAGCTACTAACAGAAACATTGAATGTTAGACTTTCTACTTTCCAGTGCTTGATATTATCAGGAATTGAAGATCTGTTTTTTATTTGAACATCATAAAGTGCCTTGACATCTAGAGGAACTTTGAAATTACTAGCAACAATAGCTAGTGAATCAACAATTTTATTTTCTTCTCTAGTGACAAAATTTATATTAAATGTTGAAAAGTAATGTTCAATCAAATCCCAAACTTCACTCCTATAATTCTTCAATTTGGAATTTTTCACTTGGTAATTATTTCTCACCTGCTTAATCACCAAAGGCAATTAGTTGTTCTACTCCCAAATATTTTTTTGCCTTCATACCCAGCACAAGTGCTTCATACTCAACAGTGTTGTTAGTGGTAGCAACTTGTATTTTGTATGATATGGTCACCTTCTGCTGAGTAGGAGAAATGAGGACTACACCAGCTCCTGATCCTTCTCTTGAAGAGGCTCCATCAAAGTACAATTTCCAGATTTGGCCTCCTTCTGAATGCTTCTCATTTTCACTTTGAAAGTGTTTTTTTTCACTTAATTGAGGTTGGAAATCATTGTCATTAGCAGCAAGGTGTAGAATTGATGACCCCAATTCCTTTTCTTCAACATATATGGGATGGTTTTATGGATTGTGTTGATCACTAATGATGTAGGCCATTTGAGTTTCCCTATACAACCTTCTGAATTCCCCTCCAAATACTGGGATGGTAGCATATGACATGTCCATCTGAAGGGTACCTCCCAATTTCTTAGACCAAGATCTGGAAAGTAACATCCCAAATCTAGAAGGAATGTCGGCAACCACAATGTCCATCACTAAGATTTTCATAGGCAGCTGGGTAAGGGAAACAACCAAACCCTTAATCACTCCTAGACACTTGACTTTTTGGAGTAAAAGGTGTAAAGGTCATGGTATTTCTTGGTGATCTCTAATCCCAATTCATCCATCAATTTATTTGGCATGAGATTATGGGAAGCTCTAGAATTTAACAGACAATTATGCAGCAATTTGTCATGTATATTGAGTGACAAGTAGAAAGGCGGTGAGTTATCATCATTTTGGTCTTGGACATGACAACCTAGATAAATGGTGGGATGCTCATCCCCAAGGTTGATTGAATCAGGGGAGAGAGGAGGCTGCAGCAGACTCTTAAAAGACTCTTTATATGCTGGATTTTTCAATAATTCCAGGAGTGGAACTGGAATTTTGATTTTATTCAATTTAGATTTGAAACTAAAATAAATTGGAACTAATTCCTTATTTTTTGCTATAATTTTGACAATTGGAGCAGAATTTTGAGGTGGAGGAACATCATTTACCTTGGCCTTCTATTTAGAAGCTTGTTTATCTGAATCTGATTTTTGTTGAGGTTGCTGAATAGGACCTTTTGACCTCAAAGGGTATTTTCTGTTTTGAACTTCTTGTTTTTTCTTATCATTCTGTGCATAAATTTGAGCATTCATATCATCATAAAACAAACAAATTCTTGATATATCTTCATATTCCTTCAATGTCAAATATGTTGACTGTGAAGTTTCTCCCACATGGTTTATTTCTTCATTTTCTTCCTCATTTCCTTGTTTTTCTTCTTCAGCAAAATTATTCAAAGGAGGCTGAACATTTTGATCATCATCATTTCTCCTTGGGCGTTGTAGGATTTGTTGAGGCTGAAAATCCATCCTAGAGGGAGCCTGATTTCTATTATCTTTGTTTTGATTGGCTCTAGCAGTTGGTTTATTTTCTACCTCTAATTTTGACATCTTAGAGGCAAGTTCCTTGATCAAATTGGAAATTTGATCAATCTTTTCTTCCACTGTAAGAGTCTTAGAAGAAGAAGGATTTTCTTCTTTCATCTTCTTTTTGTCTTTTGCCTTTTCCTCCTCCATTTTTAATTTATTAGAAGCCGTGAGATTAGACTGTACTCCAATTGCAGCCTCTTGCATACTTGTAAGTGTCTGTGCTTTTTCAGCCCTCAACCATAAAGAAAACGTAGAATCTAAAGCATTTGCAAAATTTATCATAGCTGTGGTTTCTCTAGATTTAATTTCTTCAAGAATTTTCTAATAAATATTATTAAACCTCTTAGTAAAATCAACTAAAGACTCATCTAATTTTTTCTTCAGAGTTCCAACTCCTGTAAGATAATAAACATAGTATTTCCTATCACCCCAATGCTTCACAAATATATTTTCTAATTCATGAATTCCAGTAATTGAATATGAAGCCAAACTTCTAAACAATTTTCAAGCATCACCATCCAGGCTCTGAATAAAGAGTCTTGACCAGACATCTTCATGTTAAATATTTTGATTGTCAGCATAACTATATAAAGCCACTAAATGTTATTCAGCAGAAACTCCTTCTCCCTCCCCAGTGTATTTTGGAAGATATTTCAAGTAATCTCCTTAGGGAAGTGCATGCGTGTGTTGAGGGAGAACAAGCGGCACATATCTCACAACCACTATCTGCTGCATCCTTGTAAGGGCAGGCTGAGCCATATTTTGCTGATGTACAGTTGATGTAGCTATTTGAAAGTAGGAATTACAATTGGCGAATTCTGATTTTGATTTAGGACAGTAGAAATTTGAGGGCCTTGAGATGATTTTTCAGGCTTTGGAACTGAGAAGAGTGGGTTTTCAAAAAGATGAACAGAGGATGTCTTGAATTCTCCTTCAGTAGAAGAATCAAAATCTAAAGTTGTCTCTTGAGGGGATGGATTTAATTCAACTTTTTTTTTTAGCAAGGAAATCAGATAAATTAAAAGTAAGACCTTCATGTACAGTCTCTTCAAGTGGATGAGAGGAAAATGACCCAACAGCTGGTTTTGGAGAGAAAGGAAAATATTCTTGTTGAGGGGTGACAAGAGACTGTTATTCAGGATGAGTTTGAGGAAATTTAAAATATTCTTGAAGTCTTCTTCGGTCAAAATATCCCTATCAAGAAAAGGCGCAACAGCCAATACTCGTTCTAATTCCCCTTCAGTAATCACAAACTCTTTTGATTTCTTATCAACACTTAGAAATTTAGTTTCTCCTTCTTTGATTAGAACAATACTTATTTTAGTTTTACTAGGTGATGAGTAATAAAAACCTTTAGCTAAACCTAGGTTAACAACATCCACTTTATTTTCTAGGGGAGTAGCTTCAACTTGAGATTTTGCAATAGTACCTTTTGAAACTAAAACCTCTTTAGATTCTAAAGTAGATAGAGGTACCTTTTGCTTTGGAATGTACTTTTTGTGTACCTTCTTCACTAACTAAGATGTGGCTTCAACTAATCTCTGTTTTCCTTTAGCATCTTTGATGATTTTCTCTCGGTCAACAACTGGAGTAACAGTTGGGGATCTCTAATTCGTTCTTGTAGGAGGTCTTGAAACCCCTCTTCCTCTTCGTGGGGTCGCTAGGTGAACAAATTTGCAGTCTTCTTCAGGTCACCAATTCTTGTTCACCATCAAGAACTGATTATAAACAATTCATAACAATAGACTCGGGAGAATAAATCGTTACAAGGCCTTCGTCTCCCAGCAGACGCACCAAAAGATGTTGGCGCTGGAATCAGCACTTGTACTGCAGCAAGCGCCTGACCAGACACATCTTAAACTCTAAGGCAATTTTAATGTTTTTTTTTATAGGATTGTAAAATGGTATAAACTCTGATTTACTGAAGAGAGATTTTGGTCAAATCCATAGTTCTAATAAAGAGGGTATTGTAACTTGATGTGGTAGCAAGGCACAAGTTTTTAGTCTATGATGAAAGGAAACTGAAAGATGAGAGGAGAATCAATAGGTCTGTAAAATAGAAATCTACTGATTTAGTAGAAATTGACAAAAGTAGCAGTTTGATAATATTCCATTGAGAGAAATCTATTTCTAGTCTGACAAGATTCTCACTAAAATAACATGAAGATTAACTATCATGAGTGATGCTCTTCCACTATTATAATATAGATTTTATCAGGAATTCTCACTGTGTGAGACTAACAAAAACTGATAAAAAACATAACAAGCTTAAGAGACTAATAAAAACACATAACAGTATGATGATTTGGAAATTGGAACTGGAAGAAAGGAGATATTATGGAAACACAAATAAAGTAGAAAATACACACAACAAATTGGTAATAAGTCCTTAGTAGTATTATTCCATTTCATTCACAAAAAATATTAGAGTTCGTAGAAGTCAAAATTCAATAACCACCAACCAACCTTGACTTCATATCAGTTTGGCATATATATAAAAAATATGATACTATCATCTTCCACATAAAAAGGAAATTTTGTTTCAAAAGTCATTACGACCTCATGGAAGAGGTGAGGCTTATCCTAAAAATTTAATACAAAGTGCTATGACATAATGAAAATAAACAACATTAAGGCTAACAATTCAGAGTGGTTTGTATGATGTGGAAGTCTATGGGAAGACTCCTCTTCTGTTCTAGTGCAACCAACTCCACAAAAAGTGTAAACAACAGTGAAAATGGCATGTGGTTGTTCCTTGAATGCTGCCTGGTGCCTTGCAGAAATGTGTTGGCGCTGAGAGTAGTGGTAGAAAACTGTTTTAAAGAAGCTTTGTCGTTGTTCCGTTGTTCCTTTCCTTCTTTGGTGGAAAACCCTTTATAATGGCAGAAAACCCAAAACTTTTTGGATAGAATGGCGGAGGTTCGTTTTATGAGATATTACAAAGAAACCCTTTGAAAAAGGTTTAATTGATAGGGGAGAGGTGGAGCGGAATGAATGATAAGCGGGGGGAGAAAACCTTTTATACATATATCGCAATCGCAAATCGGGGTCAGAGTGTTTAAAATTAACACACAAACGGGAAAAAATGTGATTTTCGGTGGGGTGATGATGTGGCAAAGAAGTGGGACCGATCGCAGATCACACATCACAAGTTTTGTTATGAGACACAAGAGTTAAATTTTAAAAATTGCGAAGTGCGATGTGCGATGAGAGCGGAGGTGACGTTGCATAAAAAACAATGGGCTCGCCTGTAGATCGCACATCAGAATTTTTATTATGAAACATAAGAGATAAACGTTGAAACTGGCGAAGTGCGATGTGTGATGTGAACGAGGGATGTGTCATGAGAGATAGTGGGACCTTCCACAAATCGCAAATTAGAAGTTTTGAGGGAGTGGAAGTGAATGCGATAAGTGAAATTTGTGAAAATGCGATGCGAAAAGGTAGGTGGGGCCCTTTAAACGGATTTTCAAAGCAGAAAGTGAAAACTTCGTTAAGTCATGGTAATATGATAAAAAGATGCCCGAAGAAAAAAAAAGGCTTTATAACATATTCAAGGGGTATTAAAGGGAATTATGGGTCCCAAACCATACCGTAACTCGCATTTCGGGGGTTTTGTAGGAAATGGAAATTGTAACATGAATGGGAGTTAAAACTGCGAAGAGTCGATTGCGATGAATGGTAAGGGGTCCACAATGTTTATTAAGTGTGGTAAGTTATATCATATAATATATGATATAACCAAGGTTTTTTTCAAGGAAAATTTTAAGGATGGAAACTTATTTTGAAGTTTAAAAAATTGGCGAATCTCACTAGTCCCTAATATGAAAAGTATAAAATGTTTATTGATGTATTTGTAAAATTATTCAAATTTATAATGATATTATATATATTGTCTATATAATGTTGGCAATTTTTAATGTAAAAAAATTTGATATTGTAAAATTTGGGCGAATCATTTTTATAAAAAAATGGAAATTGGCGAATCTTTTTTTGGAAAAACCATGGAAAATTAGCCCACCTGCGAATATTAGCCCCTAAAATTTTCCATGGTTTTTTTGTGGTGCAGGTAAAAACTGCGATAAAGGCAATATATGGTAAGTTAAAAAGGAAATATGATATGGTTGTTGATGGGTGTGCGGAGCTGCTTTTTAACTATAAAAATTGGATTTTATGAGTTAAAAAGGGGTTTTGAAAAGGGAAATGAGAGGTTGGAATTTGGGTTTTTTGGGAAAATCAAAGGTGAAAGAGGGAAAAGGAAATGACTAAAAGTAGAAAATGAAATTTTCTCACTACACTTTGACAGTGACACTTTCATCTTATAATCAAACTGAAAAGGCAAATTGATTCCTTGGAGAATGATGACCAGACTTTGAAAATCTTTGGAAAAATTGCAGTGTTAACAGTGGCTCCTATTGGGGATGAAGTCCTCCCTATGAGGCTTCAAGGACTATAGATTCAGTGCCTTAAAAACTTTTGAAACTCAAAAGACTCCGTGAAAATCAAGACTAGGACTAACCATTAACTGACTGGACTCAAGACTGACCATGTATATAGACATAAGTACCATTTGGCATGGAGTATATTGACACATCACACCAGATATTTACAATGGAGTAACTCAACTCAATTTACTAAATAAAGAACCTTTTAAGAAAATGCCATTGACTGGGCCTCCAGTCAGCTGGTCATCATCCAAATGTTTGAGAAAAAAAGTATTATTCTCCAAAATTTCAGCAATTTTAAATGGCCCAAACCACAGATTGTCGAACTTACCATGCTTTCCATGGTCTTCTCTCCTAACATCCCAACGCAGCGCCAAATCATTCTCCTGAAACAACTGCTGATTTTCTCTATTATCAAAAATAGATTTGGCTTTAGCTTGATACGTCTATATTTTTTCCAACAATGATTCTCTGATTTGGTGTGCCTCTATCAATTGCAGAATTCTCCTTTGGACTGGATTTTCATTATCAACTTCATCTTGCAGAAAATTCATCATGGGAAGAGCTAATTGCAAAGGCATTACAACTTATGTACCATATACATGTAGAAATGGAGACCTTCCAATTGATTTTTTACCACTTACTCTACCTTCCCACAGAGCATGTATCAGCTGAGTGTCCCAATTCCTCTTATTTCCAGGAAGTATTTTCTTAATAATCCTTACCAAAATTTTATTGGATGACTCATCCAATCCATTACCTTGAGGGTAATAAGGCATGGAATGAGTTAATTCAATCCCATATTGCTGATAAAAGTTGTACATCTTAGCAGACATAAAGGCCATTGCATTATCAATTACTAATTTCTGTGGACAACCAAATATTGACATAATATTTTCCACTATAAATTTGATAATTACTATATCAGTAGCATTTATGGTTGGTACAACTTCAATACATTTGATGAAATAGTCTGTAGTTGTGAGAATCCATCTATGTTGTCTTAATGAAGGTGGATTAATTTCACCGATGAAGTCTAGCCCCCACTTCTAGAAAGGAGCATCTGCTGAAATAGGGATGAGAGGTAATGGTAGAAATTTATATTTACCAACAAATTTTTGACATTCGACACAACTCCTGACTTTTGCAAAAACATCAGAGAAAAGAGGTGGCCAATAATAGCCAACTCTTAAGATTTTGTTTTCAGTGACTCTCCAATATAAATGTCCTCCGCATACTCCTGCATGTATCTCTATCATAATCTCCTGGGATTCTGCTTCATTTACACATATTAACAAGACTCCAAAGGATCTTTCTAGTAAATATGTTCTTCCAAAATGAAATACTTCACAACTCTTAGTTTAAAAGCTCTCCTTTTATACTTCTCCATTTCAGGTGGACAATTGAAATTTAACAAGAAGTAAACTATATCCTTGTACCAATCTGAATTGAATATTTTTGTATAATTAGCAATACCTTCTCCATATTATTCTTCATCTACCTCTACATTCAGATTTAAAGATTTGCAGTTAGATTCATCCATCAAGAGAGCCAAGCCCTAACCCTTTATCAATTTAGTTGGTTTTATTTCAACATCAAATTCCAGCATCTTGGTCAGCCATCATCCTCTGTTTCCATCTGTATCTAGCTGTAGCAACACATCTTTAACAGTGATATCGGGCACAAAAGCAATTATTTTTGAATGCAGCACATAAACTCGAAAAGACTTCAAAGCCTTAACTAGTGCATATGCTTATTTTTTAGTCAAGCTATACTTTAATTCAACATCCCTTAAAGCACGAATAAAAAATGAAATTGGCTTCTCCAAACCCTCCTTGTTCTTCTATAGTAAGACAGCTGCAATTGTTTCTTCTGAAGCATATGAAAAAATCAGAAAATCCTTTTCAAAATCAGGACTAATCAAAACTAGTGCTTCAGTCAAGGCGAACTTAATTGTTGAAAAATAATTCTTTCCTTCATCTCACCACTTAAATTCTGCATCTTTTTTTAGAAAAACATTTATATGTTTGATTAGCTCTGCAAAGTTAAGAACAAAACGCCTCAGAAAATTGTTTTTCCAAAAAAATGGCTGCAATTCCTTCTTATTTCTTGGCAAACCAATCTTCTGAATAGCTTCTACTCTTCCTAGATCAATACAGTTGCCCCTTTCTGTTACAATATGTCCCAATAACTTACCTTTTTGGACAACAAAAGACGATTTTTTTGGGTTTAAGGACAAACCAAACTTTGTGCATTTTTCAAAAACTTGCTTCAGATGTTTCAAGTGGTATGCATCATATTTTGAATATAATGTGATGTCATCCAAATAGATGACCACAAATCTGTCCTTTTCTCTTGCAAAGGTAATATCCATTGCCCTCTGAAAGGTTGCACCTACATTCATCAAACCAAATGGAATTTTGTTGTACATGAATGTGCCCCAAGGTGTGGTAAATGCTATCTTTTCTCTGTCTTTCCCATCAACTGAAATCTGATTATAGTCTGAAAAGCCATCAATCATTGACAATATTTTGGATCCTAAAACCTTCTGCAAGATATAATCCATCTTGGACAGTGGATAGTTACCTTTCAAGGAGCAGTGGTTCAGGTTATGAAAATCAACACAAATCCTTATTTCTCCATTATTTTTCCGGACTGGCACTATAATAGCTACCTAGTTAGAAAATATCAAAGGAAGAATAATCTTTGCTTCCCATATTTTTTTGATTTCTTTCTTTCTGATTGGAAGTAGCATGGGATTGACGTGTATGATTTTTTATGCTACAGGATTTGCATCTATTTTCAAAGGGATCTTGTGCTCCATTATGCTCTTATCATAAGTTTTTAACTCACTATAAGACCATGCAAAAATATCAGCAAATTCCTTCAGCAGTTTGATATATTTTGTTCTAGTTGACTAATCTTGGATGATATTCTGTACCAATACTACATTCTATTGTACTCTCTCCATCAACCTTGCTTTCAGACTTGAGAAAAACATCATTATTATCAAACAATATTTATAAAGTAACTAAACCCTTAGGAATAAATTTAGTTTTCATATCTATAATGTTTTTTTCCAGCCATAGATTTCTTAAAATGACTGCTATTTTGGTTTTCAAGAATTTCCTGCTCATCATCAATTCTGAAAACTCTTCGACACACTCCAAAAATTTATGAATCTTCTTGTCATCTTCAAATACGTGCCAATGCTTGATTTTATCAAGAATTGAAGGTCTTTTTTTTATTTGAACGTCATAAACCGCCTTGACATCTAGAGGAACTTTGAAATTACTAGCAGCCATAACTAGTGAATCAGCAATTTGATTTTATTCTCTAGTGATAAAATTTATATTAAATGTTGAAAAGTGATGTTCAATCAAATCCCAAACTTGATTCCTATAACTGTTCAATTTGGAAATTTTCACTTGCTAATTATTTCTCCCCTGCTTAATCACCAAAGGCAATTAGTTGTTCTGCTCCAAAATCTTTTGCTTCTTTCATAACCAGCACAAGTGCTTCATACTCAGCGGTGTTGTTATTAGTAGAAAATTCTAGTTTGTATGATATTGTCACCTTATGCTGAGTAGGAGAAATGAGGACTACACCAACTGTTGATCCTTCTCTTGAAGAGGCTCCATCAAAGTACAATTTCAAGATCTTTCCTCCTTTTGAATGCTGCTCATTTTCACTTTGAAAGTGTTGTTTTTCATTTAATTAAGGTTGGAAATCATTGTCATTAGCAGCAAGGTGCAGAATTGATGACCCCATTTCCTTTTCTTCAACATATATGGGATGGTTTGATGGATTTCGTTGATCACTAATGATGTAGGCCATTTGAGTTTCCTTATACAACCTTTTGAATTCCCCTCCAAATACTGGGATGGTAGCATATGACGTGTCCATATGAAGGGTACCTCCCAATTTCTTAGACCAAGATCTGGAAAGTAACATCCCAAATCTAGAATGAATGTCAGCAACCACAATGTCCATCACTAAGCTTTTCATAGGCAGCTGGGTAAGGGAAACAACCAAATCCTTAATCACTCCTAGACACTTGACTTTTTTGGAGTCAATGGTGTAAAGGTCATGGTATTGCTTGGTGATCTCTAATCCCAATTCATCCATCACTTTCATTGGGATGAGATTGTGGGAAGCTCCAGAATCTAACAGACAATAATGCATAAATTTGTCATGTATATTGAGTGACAGGTAGAAAGGCAGTGAGTTATCATCATTTTGGTCTTGGACATGACAACCTAGATAAATGGGGAGATGCTCATCCTCAAGGTTGATTGAATCAGGGGCAAGAGGAGGATGAAAAAGACTCTTTATATGCTGTATTTTTCAATAATTCCAGGAGTGGAACTGGAATTTTGAGTTTTTTCAATTCATATTTTAAACTAAAATAAATTGGAACTAATTCCTTATTTTTTGTTGTAATTTTGACAATTGGATCAAAATTTTGAGGTGGAGGAACCTCATTTACCTTGGTCTTTTGTTTAGTAGCTTGTTTATCTGAATCTGATTTTTGTTGACACTGCTGAACATGACCTTTTGACATCAAAGGGTAATTTATGTTTTGAACTTCTAACTTTTTTTATCATTCTGTGCATAAATTTGAGAATTTATATCATCAGAAAACAAACAAATTCTTGATCTATCTTCATATTCATGCAATTTCAAACATGTTAAATATGAAGTTTATGCCACATGGTTTATTTCTTCATTTTATTTCTCATTTTCTTTTTGTTCTTCTTCAGCAAAATTATTCAAAGGCTGAACATTTTGATCATTAGCATTCGTCTTTGGGCGCTATAGGACTTGTTGATGCTGAAAAGGCCTCCTAAAGGGAGCTTGATTTCTATTAGCTTCGTTTTGATTGGCTCTAACAGCTGTTTTATATTCTACCTCTAATTTTGACATCTTAGAGGCAAGTTCCTTGATTGAATTGGACATTTGATCGATCTTTTCTTCCACTGTAAGAGACTTAGAAGAAGAAGTATGTTCTTCTTTCATCTTCTTTTTGTCTTTTGCCTTTTCTTCCTCCATTTTTAATTTAATAGAAGCCATGATATTAGACTGTATTCCAATTATATTCTCTTGCATACTTGTCAGTGTTTGTGCTTTTTTAGCCCTCAACCATAAAGCAAACTCAAAATAAAAATCATTTGCAAAATTTATCATAGTTGTGGTTTCAGTAGGTTTAATTTCTTCAGGAATTTTCCGATAAGTCTTATTAAACCTCTTAGTAAAATCAACGAAAGACTCATCTGACTTTTTCTTCAGAGTTCCAAATTCTGTAAGATAATAAACATAGTCTTTCCTATCACCCCAATGCTTCACAAATATCTTTTCTAATTCATCAATTCCTGTAATTGAATTTGGAGCCAAACTTCTAAACCATTTTCAAGCTTCACCATCCAGGCTCTGAACAAAGAGTCTTGACCAGACATATTCATGTTCAATATTCTTATTGTTATCATAACTATAGAAAGCCACTAAATGTTCTTCAGCAGAAACTCCTTCTCCCTCCCTAATGTATTTTGGAATATATTTCAAGTAATCTCCTTGGGGAAGTGCATGCATGTGTTGAGGGAGAACAAGTGATGCATATCTTGCATCCACTATCTGTTGCATCCTTGTAAGGGCAGGCTGAGCCATATTTTTCTGATATACAGTTGATGTAGTCTTTTGAGAAATAGAAATTACAATTGGAAAATTCTAATTATGATTTAGGACAACAGAAAATTGAGGGCCTTGAGATGATTTTTCAGGATTTGGAACTGAGAAGAGTGGGTTTTCAAAAAGATGAACAGAGGATGTCTTGAATTCTCCTTCAGTAGAAGAATCAGAATCTAAATTTGTCTCTTGAGGGGATGGAGTTAATTCAACTTTATTTTTCTGAGCAAGGAAATCAGATAAATTACAAGTAAGACCTTCAAGTACAGTCTCTCCAAGTGGATGAGAGGAAGATGACACAACAGCTGGATTGTTGGGTATGTGTTATATTCTTTCCACGACTAGCCCCACGCGCTATACGTTGTGTTGGGTGCAGCAGGGGGGTCACAAGGGAGGAGGCAATGCCCCGGCGAAAATTATTTTGGTGTGCGGACCCACTCATAGGCGGACCCACCCATGTTTTGTGCATGATTTTGCACATGGTTTTGGGGTACGATGGTTTTCAGCCCCTGGTATTTTGTAGATCCGGTCAAGGGAACTACGGTTATGTTCTAATCCAGGGTTAATGGATTGAGGTTTATGTATTCTTCGGCATGTATATATATGTGTTGTAACACTAAAAGGAATATAATGAAAAATCAAGCTGGTCGTCCCGATTTGGGATCCAGGGGAAAATCTCTATGTATATATTTTTTATGTTTTACGATCTCGCTCTTGTTTATTTTATGTTTTTTAAGATTCGTTTGCAGATAATTTAAATTTCGGGGTTAAAACCTACATTTGGTATCAGAGTTGTTTCGGCTTCAAGGGTTGCTGGCTGAGGGTTTTGCTCGGGCATAGGTGAATACCATTCGATGGGAGATCTGCGGGATCGATTCTTGCGGTGAAAGAATATGGCGAGCGGTGGAAAGATAGAGATCGAGAAATTTAATGGTCAGAGTTTTGAGTTGTGGAAGCTCAAGATGGAGGATCTGCTTGTGGATAAAGATCAGTGGATTGCGGTAGATCCAGGTACAAAACCAACGGCAATGTCAGATGAAGACTAGAAGAAACTGGATCGGAAGGCCAAGAGCACAATACGGTTGTGTGTGTCAGATTCAGTATTTTTGAATGTATCTGGGGAAGCTACGGCGAAGAATTTGTGGGAAAAACTTGGGACTTTGTACCAATCTAAGTCTCTGGTGAATAATTTGTTCCTGCAGAAAAAGCTGTATAACCTGAGGATGAAGGATGGAGACTCGGTGACAGAGCATCTGAACGCCTTCAATACTGTGGTAAGTCAGCTGTCATCTGTTGATATTAAAATCTCAGATGAAGATAAGTGCATCAGTTTGTTGTGTTCTCTACCAGACTCGTGGGACAGTCTGGTTATTACAATAGGTAGCAATACAACTACCTTGAATTTTGATGACATTGTCTCAGCCTTGCTGTCGGAGGAAATGAGACGAAGAAATATGGAGGGTCAAAATGGAGATGCCTTATCTGTACGAGGAAGGTCCCAAAATAGAAACAAGAATAAGGTTTCAAGTGGGAGATCCAAATCTAGAGGGAGATCTAAATCTCTTGGAAAGTTTTTAAAGGTGTGCTGGAAAAGTGGAAAGGAAGGGCACTACAAAAAGGACTGCAGATCTAAAGCTTCTGAGAAAGGAAAGGGATCTGATGATGCTCCTTCTGCAGAGGCAAAAACCACCTCGGATGAAGGTGGGGATGTGTATTTGGCTTCTTCTTCAAATACACATGTAGATCATGAGTCATAGTTGATTGACTCAGGTGCATCCTTTCACTTCACTCCCCATAGGGAGTGGTTCTGCGAGTATGAGAAATATGATGGTGGTGATGTCTTCCTAGGGGATGATAGGAAGGCCAGAATCGTCGGACGTGGAAAGTTCAAGCTGAAGCTGCAAGGTGGGAGGATTAGAACACTTCCTGGTGTTCTGCATATTCCTGCATTGGCCAGAAATCTGATTTCTGTAAGCAAGATGGATGATGCAGGTGTAAAAACAGTGTTCGAGAAAGATGCCTGCCAGATGGTTCGGGGAGCACTGGTATTAATGCGGGGATTTTGGACTGGAACTCTGTATAAGCTACAAGGTAGCACTGTTATTGATGGGTGTAATAGTTCTATGGTTCCTGAAAGTGGAGCGGAAAGCCTAGTTGTCTCTGGAGAAAAGACCATGCTATGGCATCAAAGGCTTGGACATATTGGAGAGAAGGGCCTTCGGATATTGCATAGAAATGGTATGGTAGAAGGTATGTCTAATTTCTCTCTGGATTTCGATTTCTGTGAACATTGTGTATATGGGAAGCATAATCGGGTGAGTTTTCCTTCTGGTGCTAAGAAGGCAAACAAGATATTAGAACTTGTGCACAGTGATGTGTTTGGACCTGTGTCAGTTCCATCACTGGGAAAGTCTGTGTACTATGTTTCATTCATAGATGACTTCCCAAGGAATACATGGATATATTTCTTGAGGAAGAAATCTGAAGTCTTTGACAAATTTAAAGAATTTAAGGCTCTGGTGGAAAACCAGACAGAGAAGAAGATAAAGGCGCTGAGGACAGATAATGGTGGGGAGTTATGCAAGAATGAATTTGAAGAGTTCTGTAAGAAGTGTGGTATAGCACGACAGAAGACTACTCCATACACACCTCAGCAAAATGGAGTTGCAGAAAGAATGAATAGAACACTGATGGAAAAGGCAAGAAGCATGCTCAGTGGTATCGGGTTAGGACAAGAATTCTGGGTAGAGGCAGTGGAGACTGCATGTTACTTAGTTAACAGATCACCTTCATCAGCGTTGGAGGATAAGACTCCACATGAGGTATGGACTGGTAAGAAACCCTCTCTTTCACATCTAAGGGTATTTGGATGTGATGCATATGTACATGTTCCAAAGGAGAAAAGGACCAAGTTGGATATTAAATCTGAAAGGTGCATCTTTATTGGGTATAAGGATGGTTTAAAGGGTTACAAGCTTTGGAACCCAGAAACAAGCAATGTTGTGTACAACCGAGATGTGGTGTTTAGAGAGGTGAAAAATGTTGTTAAACATGAAATCATATGAAAGGAACCTGAGAAGATAAAGTTTGAGCTAAAGGAGGATGAATCAGACTCTACAACAGAAGAAGATTCAGAAGAGGAAGAGCCACAAACTCCAGCTTTGAGAAGATCAGTTCGGGAAAGAAGGCAACCATAAAGGTATAGTCCATTTGCTTTCTGTTCAGGTTTGCCTTAAATATAACTGATGATGATCCCAGAACTGTCAGGGAGGCAGTAGATTTCGAGGATGGAAAACTCTGGAAGGAGGCCATGGTTGATGAAATGGCATCCTTGCACAAAAATGAGGCATGGGATCTGGTGGAGTTGCCGGCTGGAAGGAAGCCCATTGGGAGAAAATGGGTGTTTAAGAAGAAGATGAATTTAGAAGGCAAGGTGGAGAAATACAAAGCTCGGTTGGTAGCGAAAGGTTATTCCCAAGTGTCGGGAATTGATTTTGGTGATATTTTTTCTCCTGTTGCCAAAGTTACTTCTATTAGATTACTTTTATCTGTTGCTGCTGCATTTGATTTTGAGATAGAACAGATGGATGTGAAGACAACATTTCTTCACGGGGATCTAGAAGAAGAGATCTACATGAAGCAACCTAAAGGATTTATGGTGAAGGGTAAGAAAGAACTGGTATGCAGGTTGAAGAAGTCTCTGTATGGGTTAAAACAGTCACCAAGGATGTGGTATCAGAAATTTGATACCTATATACAGGGACTTGGCTTCACCAGAAGCAAGGAGGATCACTTTGTTTATTTTAAATTAATTGGTGACCGTGTTATTTATTTGGTCTTGTATGTGGATGATATGTTGTTGATTGGAATTGACAAAGAAATTATCCAAGATTTGAAGACCCAACTGTTCTCCAAATTCGACATGAAGGATCTTGGTGCTGCAAACTATATTTTGGGAATGGAAATTAAGAGAGATTGGGCAAAGAGGAAGCTCTGGTTAAACTAGAGGAAGTATTTCGAGACTATATTGCAGAGGTTCAATATGCAGGATAGTAAACCGGTGAATGTTCCTATTCCTATAGGTGTAAAGCTGTCTGCTGAACAGTGTCCCAAGACACAAGAAGAAGAGGAGGATATGTCCCGTGTTCCATATGAAAGTGCAGTGGGTAGTCTGATGTATGCAATGGTCTGTACTAGACCAGACATTGCACATGCAGTGGGAGTATTGAGCAGGTTTATGTCAAACCCAGGGAAGGAGCATTGGACAGCAGTGAAGCGGGTTTTGAGATATTTACGTGGCACTAGTGATTATGGCTTGTGCTACCAGGGAAGACCAGGATTGGAAAGAATGTTGGACATTCGTGGTTTTGTTGATGCAGACTGGGCTAGAGATTTGGACCAAAGAAGATCTACAAGTGGGTATGTGTTTAGCCTATTTGGAGGCGCAGTCAGTTGGATGAGTAAAAGACAGTCTGTAGTGGCTCTTTCAACTACAGAGGCAGAATACATAGCAGCCACTCATGCAAGCAAGGAAGCGATTTGGTTGCAGAGATTGTGTTCAAGTATGGGGTTGGTACAGCAAGCTATAAGGATAGACTGTGATAGCCAAAGTGCAATTTTCTTGGCTAAGAACCCTGCTTATCATTCAAAGACAAAGCACATTGATGTTCAATGTCACTTTGTTAGAGATATGGTTGAGGCTAAAAGGGTGTTGCTGGTAAAGGTGGACACTTTGAAGAATGTTGCAGACGCATTGACAAAGTCTGTGAGCACTCAGAAGTTCTCTTGGTGTAGAGAAACAATGGGTGTTGAAGAATTGACCCAATGACTAAGCGCTCCTATGGCCCCCTGTGGAAAGAAAGCAAGAAGTGGGAGAATGTTGGGTATGTGTTATATTCTTTCCACGACTAGCCCCACGCGCTGTACATTGCGCCGGGCGCAGCAGGGGGGTCACAAGGGGGGAGGCAGCGCCCCGACGAAAATTATTTTGGTGTGCAGACCCACTCATAGGCGGACCCACCCATGTTTTGTGCATGAGTTTGCACATGGTTTTGGGGTACGATTGTTTTTAGCCCCTGGTATTTTGTAGATCCGGTAAAGGGAACTACGGTTATGTTCTAATCCAGGGTTAATGGATTGGGGTCTATGTATGCTTCGACATGTATATATATGTGTTGTAACACTAAAAGGAATATAATGAAAATCAAGCTGGTCGTCCCGATTTGGGATATAGGGGAAAATCTCTGTGTTTATCTGTTTTATGTTTTATGCTCTCGCTATTGTTTATTTTCTGTTATAAGATTCGTGTGTAGATAATTTTTGTTTAGGGTTAAAACCTACATGGATTTGGAGAGAAAGGAAAATATTCTTGTTGAGGGGTGACAAGAGATTGGTATTCAGGATGAGTCTGAAGGAAATTTAGAATAGTCTTGAAGTTTTCTTCAGTCAAAATATCCCTATCAAGAAAAGGTGTAATAGAAAATCCTTATTCTAATTCTCCTTCAGTCACAAAAAACTCTTCTGATTTCTTATCAACACTTGAAATTCAGTTTCTCCTTATTTGACTAGAACAATACTTATTTGAGATTTACTAGGTCATGAGTAATAAAAACCTTCAGCTAAACCTAAGTTAACAACATCCACTTTATTTTATAGGGGAGTAGCTTCAACTTGAGATTTTTCAACAGAATATTTTTAAACTAAAACCTCTTTAGATTATAAAGTAGATAGAGGTACCTTTTTCTTTGGAATGTACTTTTTTTGTACCTTCTTCACTGACTGGCATGTGGCTTCAACTAATCTTTGTTTTCCATTAGCATCTTTGATGATTTTCTCTAGATCAGTAATTGGAGTAACAGTTGGGGATCTCTGATCCTTCTTGTATAAAAAGGTCTTGAAACCCCTCTTCCTCTTCGTGGAGTTTCCAAGTGAACAAATTTGCAGTCTTCTTTAGGTCACCAATTCTTGTTCACCATCAAGAAGTGATTATCAACAATTCATAACAATAGACTCGAGAGAATACTTCATTACAAGGACTTCGTCTCCCGACAAATGCACCAAAAGATATTGGCACTGGAATCAACACTTGGACTGCAGCAAGCACCTGACCGACACATATTAAACTCTAAGGAAATTTTAATTTTTTGTTTTATAGGGTTGGAAGATGGTATAAACTCTGATTTACTGAAGAGAGATTTCGGTCAAATCCACAGTTCTACTAAAGAGGGTATTGTAACTTGATGTGGTAGCAAGGTGCAAGTTTGTAGTCTATGATGAAATGAAATTGAAAGATGAGAGGAGAATCAATAGGTCTGTAAAACATAAATCTATTGATTTAGTAGAAATTGACAAAAGTAGTAGTTTGATAATATTCCATTGAGAGAAATCTATTTCTAGTCTGACAAGATTCTCACTGAAATATCATGAAGATTAACTATCATGAGTGATGCTCTTCCACTGTTATAATATATATTTTATCAGGAATGCTCATTGTGTGAGACTAACAAAAACTGATAAAACACATAACAAGCTTAAGAGACTAATCAAAACACATAACAATATGATGATTTGCAAACTGGAACTGGAAGAAAGGAGATATGGAAACACAAATAAAGTAGACAATGCACACAAAAAATTGGACATAAGTCCTCAGTAGTATTATTCCATCTCATTCACAAAAAATATTAGAGTTCATATAAGTCAAAATTCAATAACCACCAACCAACCCTGACATCATATCAGTTTGGCATATATATACAAAATATGATATTGTCATCTTCCATAGAAAAAGGAAAATATCTTTCAAAAGTCATTACAACCTTGTGTAAGAGGTGAGGCTTATCCTAAAAGTTTAATAAAAAGTACTATGACATAATGAAAATAAACAACATTAACGCTAACAATTTTGAGTGGTTTGTATGATGTGGCAATCTATGGGAAGACTCCTCTTCTATTCTGGTGTAACCAACTCCACAAAAAGTGTAAACAGCTGTGAAAATGGCGTGTGGATGTTCCTTGAATGCTACATGGTGCCTTGTAGAAACGTGATGGTGCTGAGAGTAGTGGTAGAAAATTGTTTCAGAGAAACTCTGCCGCTGTTCTGCTGTTCCTTTCCTTATTTGGTGGAAAACCCTTTGTAATGGTGGAAAACCCAACACCTTTTGGATAGAATGGCAGAGGTTCATTTTATGAAATATTAAAAATAAACCATTTGTAAAAGGATTTATTGATAGGGGAGAGGTGGATCGGAATGAAACCTGTTAGACATATATTGCAATCAAAAATTGGGGTCGGAGCGTTTAAAATTAACACACAAATGGGAGAAAATGTGATTTGCGATGGGGTGATGATGTGGCAAAGAAGTAGGACCGATCACAGATCACGCATCGCAAGTTTTTTTATGTGACACAAGAGTTAAATGTTAAAACTCGCGAAGTGCGATGTGCGATGAGAGCAGAGGTGATGTGGCATAACAAACAGTGGGGTCGCCCACAGACTACACATCGGAAGTGTTATTATGAAACAAGAGAGCTAAACATTGAAACTAGTGAATTGCGATGTGCGATGTGAATGGAGGGACATGTCATGACAGACGGTGGGACCACCCGCAAATCGCAAATCGGAAGTTTTGACAGAGTGGAAGTGAATTCGGTAAGTGAAATTTGTGAAAATGCAATGCGAAAAGGTAGGTGGGCCCCTTTAAACGACTTTTCAAAGAAGAAATTGAAAACTTCGTTAAGTCATGGTAATATGATAAAAATATGCCTGAAGCAAAAAAAAAACGTTATAACATATTCGAGGCATGTTAAAGGCAAGTATGGGTCCCAGACCATACCACAACTCACATTTTGAGGGTTTTGTAGGAAATGGAAATTGTAACATGAATGGGAGTTAAAACTGCGAAGAGACAATTGCGATGAAAGTTAAGGGGTCCACAATGTTTATTAAGTGCATTAAGTTATATCATATAATATACGATATAACCAAGGTTTTGTTGTGGTGTGGGTAAAAACTATGATTAAAAAAAATATATGATAAGTTAAAAAGGAAATATGATATGGTTGTTGATGGGTGTGCAGAGATGCTTTTTAACTATAAAAATTGGATTTTATGAGTTAAAAAGGGGTTTTGAAAAGGGAAATGAGAGGCCGGACTTTGGGTTTTTTGGGAAAATGAAAGGTGAAAGAGGGAAATGAAATGAATGAGAGTAGAAATTAAATTTTCTCACCACTACACTTTGACAACCACACTTTCATCTTATAATAAAACTGAAAAAGCAGATTGATTCCTTAGAGAATGATGACCAGACTTTGAAAATATTTGGAAACATTGCAGTGCTAACAGAGGGGAGATAATTTTTTTCTTTGGGATAATGATTATTTTGTGGAGGGGAGACAATTTTTTTCCTTGGGATACTGATTGACCAAGTGGAGAGTGAAATTAGCATAGTCAATGTGAGATCCCGGGAAATAAAACCCTTAAGGAAACACATAATTTTCTTGTTTTCATTAGAGGATTTCTTATTTATTTAATTTTTTTCAAGTAAACTGAGCTCAAGCGCAGGGTAAAATGGAGAATGAGAGGTATATATAATGAGTGAATGTGTTATCATCTTACAGACATGCAAATGTAAAACAATAACTAGAAACCTTTTTAAGTTGCTTTTTTGTAAGGGCCTTTGCGAAAATTCTCACTAATAGGTCACAAATCATAATAATCACATAATTTTTCTTTACCAATGGCTGAAATTGTGCATTTAGCATGGGTTTCTAGTCCTATTCCAACATAATAGGACAAATATTACTTGCCAAGAATTTTACAAAGTTAGTGAATTGAAATTAATAATTGGCACTAACATGAGGTGCATGTTGGAGGAATCTCTACTAAAGTTGCAAGTGGGTGATGAAACTGCCACGAATGGGTCTAATGTAAATGAGCAAAAAATACTAGGAGTGATGAATTTTCCATTTGAGAAGTAGACTTCACATTGCATGGAGGTGAAAGTGGCTAGGTTATGGCATGTATGTGAAGTCAAACATAATATAATTAATAAATAACGGATAGGCCAATATACATTTGGTAAGAGGGTTTTGAAGTATCAACGCACCCAAACCTTGTGAGAAAAAGGATTTGTTGGAATGGCTCCCAATTTTTATTCTTAAAAGCCAACTTTTGTGGAAAAAAAATACTTCAAAACATAAATGAAGGGTCTCGAGTTTCTTTAGAGATTGTTGCCAAGAAAGACGAATAATAGATTCCATGCAAGGTATATATAGCGTTCCAGAGCTCAACATTGAGGGAGGATACCCCAGGTGATTGGACTGAAAGAATTATCAAGCCCGCAGAATGAGTGTATGAAATTTGTTAAAGTATAATTGAAGGTGGAATATCAACTCTACAGGGGTAAAGACTTTTCTCATGAAATGGGGGAACATTATATCATAGCTAACCCTTAGAAGAAAATAAAATAATTGTAGAGTTTATATTTGTGGGGTCAATAGCATATAAATAACCATTTTGTGATTTGTAGAGTGCATAACGCACACAAGGAAAATCGATGCAAAAGGGGATTAACCCTACTGCAAATACAACAAATAGAGTTAAAACATGAAAATACTAGTCATACTAAAAAACATAGTTAAAACATGAAAATACTACTCATACAAATAAAACAGAGTTAAAACATGACAACACTAGCTGTAGTAAAAACAAAGTGAGTCATACCTGGATCCTGAGAAATGAAATAGTGTCCCAAAGCAGTTCCAAGTAGTTGTCAAAACTAAGGTCGCTTTTTTTTTCGCGAATTCCACCAGAGTCTTGCTAGTGCCCAGAGCTCTAACTCGACATTTGTTAATTGAACCAAAATGAAGAAAAAAACAAGTACCGACTACACTCAGGTTGTGGAGGCTCCATCTTCTGAGCATGTTTCTTCACATTAACCTTGGGAGCTTCTTTTAAATTAAAATGATGGTACGAACAACTCAATTCTCTCTATGTCGAGGTGTTAAACAATATTTGAGTTAGGTGAGAGTTTAAAGGTTTGGTCATGTCAGTGCTTAGGTGGATCTCATAATACCATATGCAATACTCTATTGGTCGAACAAGCTATTTAAACATATGCAACAAGCATCGATATACATTCCAATATGGGAAACCCATCATGCTTCTCAACAAAAATGAGGAATGCTCATTAAATGGACTTTATAACCTTATCTTTGTGGTACACGCTGAATCTACCAAGTTTCGTTCCATCATCAACATTTACAGATTACAACCATTTGTTGACATATGACAAGTGGTAAATTTCCATACCACATGAAAAGTATGAAAATCAAATAGAAGGAATAAATGTAGGTTGTCGAAAATGGCATTTCAATGTGTTAGGAATCATGTGGTGTGTGCCAAGATTGATATGCAAGACCTTTACTTATATAGTATGTCACTATTTGGCTTAAGTATTCCACAAGTTAGTGAATTTTGCACCATGGTCAGGGATTAGGACCATAAATATCGATATAAAATAAATTCAAAGGGCAGGATGGGTTAATAGTTGATACCTTCCTTGTATTCTCAACATTGAAAAAAACTCAAAACCAAAGCACCTTTTTTGTATATCTATGAACAATAATATGAAGCTCATTTAATAAAAACAAACATAAACCTTATTTATATAGCTATGAACAATAATATGAAGCTCCTTTTAATCAAAACAAACTTGATGCATGGGGAAGAAAAATATCAATCAACAGTTATGAGACCCATTCTTAAATCACCTCATTATTGCATCATTAAGTTCTTATGTCAATGTTTGTCTAATATTCTTCTACAAATACCATACAAAATATTTTCATGAGATTGTGTCCTATTCCCGCAAATATTTTTTATAAAGTCATGCCATGATGTGCAAAATGATCAAACTGACTTAGTTTAGCCTTTGATCATATTGAATAAAATAGTGAGGAAACATCCTTATGGGGATCCCACCTACCATTTATTTGGAGTTTTATTATTTGTTTTTTATTCTTCATTTCCAAGAAAGAACTATCAAGTGCTCACACTGACTTGTGTTCTGTAGTGATAGGTGTGTCAACACATTCCTTTGTTTATTGTAACATGGGATCATACTCCATTAGATTAGCACATAGTTCCTCTGTACTGGTTTAGATTTTATTCTTTCTCTAAACCTATTTGGTCTCTTTTGATTATAACTACTCATGTTTACAGTACATTTCAATGCACTTGGGTAACAAAGCTTACATCCTATGCAAATAAGATATTGATAAAAATTCTAGCGGTAAGGTGTAAATTTGGTTGAAAACCTATGAGAAGATAATATTTGTCCTCATGATGGTTTATTGATTAATAAAAATTCAAAAGAACATGGTTATACAACATGAAGAATAAGACTAAGGGGATGAAAAATATCTCTAATGGACAAAATTGTTGGAATACATACAAATGGAGATGGGTATTATTACACCATCATTGTCTTTATAAATAAACATGCCACATATATATTGGTTGTATAATTACAATTGGAGAAAAAATAAGGTGAATAAATTAAAGAAGATAATGATACCATTCCTTTCTCAAGAACAAAAATAAGGTGTATAAATTAAAGAAGACAATGATACCATTCCTTTCTCATTAACAACATAGTAGAAGTGTCAATAAAAAGAAACCAATTATAGTGTGACAGTAAAGAGAACCCAAAAAAAAAATGGTAAACTTTCACTTTGAATTTCGTAAGCCCAAACCTAAGAAAATTGTTGAGATTCAACAAGATGATAAGCTTAGTGAAAATTAAGAACCTTCACTAAGTGGGGCTCGTAGGCTATTTTTAGGTGTATGTCTATTTTTAGACATGGTGAGCATATTCCATAAGTTTCGGGATGCTATTTGTAGATGGTTGGTCAAATGTGAAAAAAAGATGAGATTCTATTTTTAGAATACTGGGCGAAGTCTATTTATAGATCGTCAATCTAAAAATAGATGCATGTCAATTAGTACTAGCCCTTAACAATAATCCGACAATAAATATCAACTTATTCTCTTGGAGCACTTTATTTCAGTGAACATATTTGGTAAATAAGGGGGCTGAAGGAATTGCACAATTCCTAGGGTTATTGGTGGCTCATGCATGGAGGACTCAGTTAGAACCGAAGTGGCAAAGTTGTGACAGAGTTGGAAGAGTAGTTATGGGAGTTTTTATTTAGTTTAACTTAGTTAAGTGAGTTAAACTCAGTTGTGCTAGTTGTATCTAGTTCTAACTGAAGATAAACTAGTGAGAGTTTAGTGAATTAATTATTTAGTTAATTCACAACTAATAACTCACTAACAACTGAAAAAATACAACAGTTAACTACTTGCATGTCAATTCCAGTGGAGACCCAATGGAGAGATAGGTGAAAGGGTGAGATGGACTATCTGTTGTGACTATAGTGATGAATTCAATGCATCTGACACACATTGGAGATTCCAATGAGGATTGCACAGTTAAGGCAAGGCCAATTCGAATTCATTCAGAGGTCTTCTTCAGCAAGGATTTCGCAGTGGAGGCAGGTTGTCAGGAGATAAGAAATTGGTGCATGGAGGTGCAAATTTTTGCATGACAATGTGTAATGATTGTTGATTGTACTGAGAGCTTGATGTACTAAGCTTTGTATGAGATTATTACATGATCCATTGATATATATAATATACGATAGTTGGGGTTTTTAGCTTTAAGCTTTCCCGTTAAACAACTGTGTTTATGTGCGATTGATTTTCTTCATATGTGTTTTGCAATTGGCGATTTAATTTCCGCAAAGAATTAAGTGGAAGGATTCTGTATTTAACATAATATTAATTTGTTAGATCAGAATAATCCAGTAATACTATAAGTATTAATAAATTTCTACATGGTATTGAAGCAGTGTTAATCACTGGAGATTGCAATTGTGAAGAGGTGCTGAGTTTTGTGCTGGTGGACAATTCGAATTTGCTGCAGAAATTTCTTGGTGCGACAATTGAGTATTCATTGAAATGTCTTTCAATGGGTTGCGATTGGAGGATGCCCTTGAGGGTAGCTCGAATTACATAGCCTGGAAGGATATAAGGATGGAGGTGGTGCTTGAAGATAATGGACTGAAGGAGTTCATCTATAGCGATGTTCCTAAGCCTACTTCTAGCGATGCTGCATTACTTGACACATGGCAAAAGAAGGTAGAAAAGACAAGAAGAATATTGTTGGAAGGTGTGAAAAACCATATTGTGTTAAGCCTTCACAATAAATCCACTCAATTTTCAATGTGGAAGGCTTTGACAAATCTTTTCCAAAGCATCAGTGACCATAGGAAGTTGGCGTTGAAAGATAAGCTCAGAAAAATCAAAATGGAGAAGGGCGACAGTATTCCAAAATATCTCACGAAGTTTCTCCAATGTAGGGATGAGCTGGTGAGTGTGGGAATTTTTAATTTAATAAATATTAACTCATTAGTCAACTCAAGAACACTTCAGTTCACTACAGTGCATGATCAGTTCAGTGGAGACCAGTGGAAGAGGTAGATGAAAGGGTGAGTAAAGCTATCAGTTGGTAGATTTGTTTTGCATGAGATTTTCATTACACTTGGAGGAATTGTCCATGACAATTACGCAATCAAGGCAAAGGGATTCGAACCTTGAACCTCTTCATATACAGGCCATGATTGCGCAATAGAGGCAAGGCAATTGGCGAGGAGTTTTGAACCTCAGACTTGTTCAAAACTGAGTCAGATTGTGAGTAACTTCATGAGAGAGTACTGAGTACTTGTGAGGAGTATTGTACTTGTTTGGTTACTTGATTTATCCATTATAATATACACAATAGCTGCGGGGTTTTCAGCTATAGGCTTTCCCCATACATTCTGAGTTAATGTGTGATTGAATTGATGTGAGATTGCTTCTGTTATTTCCGCATGTGACAATTAATTGTAGAAGAAGGTTATGTGTTATGTATGCAATTCGAAATTGATATATGACCAGGTTAATCTTCAGTGAATAAGTGATTTATTGAGCTAATTTCTACATGGTATCGGAGCAAGATTAATTGTCGAGATCTTATGGTGATTACAAGCACCTTTCCTCGGACAGAGTCTGCATGCGGGCCAGGTAGCCTCCGGAATATTCATCCTTCTTTGTAAGGTGAAAGATCTGGTGAATGCCCTTTGCAGTCAATCTCTGATTTGGAAATAATTTGTTTTCAAGTGTAGATCGGAGGCGATAGAGCTTGGAGTTTGGAATTCGAATTTTGCAGAAGGTTGTTCTTCTTGGTGCCGGTGTTGAAAGATGTCTTCTTTCAATGGTTTGCGACTCGAATATGCTCTTGAAGGCAGTTCGAACTATGTTGCATGGAAAGATCGAATGGAGGCAGTGTTAGAAGATAATGGTCTGAAGGAGTTCGTGGATGCGGATGTCCCAAAGCCCACTGATGCAGCTCTGGTCGATGCATGGCAAAAGAAGATCGCGAAATGTCGAAGGATCCTGTTGGAGGGCGTCGAGGATCATATTGTATCCAGCCTGCATGGAAAGGCTACTCCATATTTAATGTGGAAAGCTTTGACGGATCTATTCCAGAGTAAGAGCGACCAAAGGAAGCTGGCACTCAAAGATAAGCTCAAGAACATCAAGATGGAGAAAGGCGACAGTATCGCCAAATACCTCACGAAGTTCACTCAATGCAGAGATGAGCTGGGAAGTGTGGGGGTGACTGTCGAAGACGAGGACATGGTCGACATGGCTCTCCTTGGTCTTCTGAAGGCTTGGCACTCATATCAAGATAGTGTCAATGGTCGGGAGAAGCTGCCGGGATGGGAGCGCCTTTGGGCAGATCTCATGCAGGAGGAGATAAGGAGGACTACTCGAGATGGATCTTCATCAAAGGGAGCTGATGAAGAAAACTGCGCTTTGGTGGCCAAAGCAAAGAAGGGGAAAGGTAAGAAAACCTCTCATTCTGGTGCAAAGGGCAAGAAGCAGGATATGGCGAAAGTGAAGTGTTTTCACTGCCATGATCACGGACATTATGCTACCAATTTTCCAAAGAAGAAGAAGAAAAAGCAAGCGGGAAGATCTGCAGATGGAGAAGCTTTGGCTTCACAGTTCGAGCTTGACTTTTCACTGATTGCATGCTTGGTTTCAAGTGTGATGGGATCGGTGTGGTTCTTGGACAACGGTGCGTCATTTCATATGACGGGAGATCGGGAGTTGTTCTCAGATCTGGAGGACAAGGATTTGGGCATGCACATCGAGATGGGCGATGACGGTAGATACAGTGCGACTGGTATCGGTACCGTATCCTTTCAGAGGGAGTCTGGTAAACCCTTTGTCTTAAAGGATGTCATGCATGTGCCTGGATTGAAGAAGAACCTGATTTCAGTAGCGATGTTGGAGGATAAGGGTTATGATGTGGTCTTCAGCGAAGGAAAAGCTTTTTGGCGCAGTAAGACTACTGGAGAGACCCGGAAGATAGGGGTTCGAACTCAGAACCTTTATCAGTTGCAGGTAGATGACTGCGCAGCTATGGCATGCAAGGCTGGAGATGTGGTGAGCCGGGATGATGAGGGCGAACTATGGCACGGGAGATTGGGCCATCTTCACCATGGAGCTTTGAAGATTCTGCAGCAGATTTCTACTGGACTTCCTAAGGGCACCCTTGCGCAGTCAGATCAGTGCAAGGGGTGTGCTTTAGGGAAGTATGTGAAAGCCACCTTTCACGAGAAGGATAGTCGCGCCACGACGATCCTTGAGAGAGTTCACACAGACGTGTGTGGTCCTTTCTCAGTTTCTTCGACAGCAAAGCACGGGTATTATGTGATCTTTGTTGATGATTTCTCTCGAAAGTGCTGGATCTTCTTCATGCAGAAGAAGAGCGATACATTCGCGAAGTTCTGTGAGTTTAAAGCACTGGTCGAGAAGGAGTCGGGGAAGAAGGTGATTGCTCTAAGGAGTGATAACAGTGGTGAATTCATCTCGGCTGAATTCAAGGAGTTCTGCAGCGCAGAAGGGATTCGAAGAGAGCTCATCGCACCCCATAACCCACAGCAGAACGGGGTGGCTGAGCGGAAGAACAGAACGATCGTGGGTGCTGCACGGGCGATGTTGCATGATCGGGGCCTACCCCTTCACTTGTGGGCTGAGGCATGCAATACAGCAGTGTATGTGCAGAACCGTTGTCCTCACAAGGTTCTTGGCATGAGTACACCAGAGGAGGCTTATTCTGGCAAGAGGCCTGATATTTCCCATTTGCGGATTTTTCGTTCTCCTGTCTACATGCATGTGACGAAGGATGCGAGAAGGAAGCTGGATCCAACTGCTGAGGTTGGAATATTTGTGGGGTACACTGATACACCTCACAACTATCAGGTGTATGTGCCAGACAGTCGCAAGACTGTTGTGCGACGGGATATAAAATTTCAGGAGGAGAAAGCCCGCACGGTGTTCGCTTGGGGAGGGAGCTACACTTGCATGCGGTGGAGGCTTGTTAGTTCCCTGGGAGGAGCTTAGGATGTGGACTATCACAAGGGGAGGTTCGGGAGGTGGAAAAACCACCCGAGCGGCTTGTGCTCGAGAGGCGCATGCGCCTCAGGCCGAAGCGGCGAAACTCGGGATGCGAGAGAAGGTTGTAGGACCACCTACAACACGAGCGCAACGAGAGACCGTCCCATGGGATCGAATTTCTTTGGATACATGAGCTCTGCGAGTCAGTGATTGACGAGTGGGTCTCAACAGGAGCTGGAAGAGCTGTATGGGTTGGAACCTGTGCAGAAGATGGTCAGTTGATGCTGGGACAAGTGAATGGGACCAGGCAGGTTGGGAAATCGTTTGGTGGTTCGCAGTGGATCTGAGGGTAAGCGGGCGTGGCGAGTGTGAAGTACAAGGCGAGATTTGTCGCCCGTGGCTTCTCACAGATCGAGGGGATTGACTATGAGGAGACTTTTGCACCTGTCGCAAGGTACTCTTCCATACGGACGATCCTTGCTCTCTCAGCGCAGATGGGTGGCACATTCATCAGATGGATGTGAAGACTGCGTTCCTCAATGGAGTTATTGAGGAAGAGGTGTACATAGAGCAGCCTGAAGGTTTTGAGATCTTCAGCAGTGAGTCGCATGTGTGCCGACTCAAGAGAGCACTGTACGGGCTGAAGCAAGCACCTCGTGCTTGGTACTCTCGGATAGACAGCTACTTCACCGGGCTTGGATTCTCCAAGAGTGAGGCAGATCCAAACCTGTACCAGATTGTGGTGGAGGGGAAGCTGTTGATCATCGTACTGTATGTAGATGATCTGATTTTGACTGACGATGAGCAGTTGATACTTTCATGCAAGGAGGATCTTGCACGAGAGTTTGAGATGAAGGACCTGGGCATCCTTCATTATTTCCTGGGATTGGAGATTTGGCAGCGCAGTGGAGGACTGTTTGTTTCTCGGGGAAAGTATGCTCGGGAGATTCTGGAGAGGTTCAACATGCAAGGCTGCAAGCCTGTTGACACTCCTCTTCCTGGTGGTTGGAGGAAGGGAGATGCTACTTCGGAGGAGGTAGTGGATGCCATTGTCTATCGACAGTTGGTGGGGTCGTTGATGTATCTGGTCAATACTCGACCCGATATATGCTATGCAGTTAACCAGCTTTCGCAAGCTATGGTTAAGCCTACCAAGCTCTTTTGGAAGGCGGGCAAGCATGTATTGCGCTATATCAGAGGCACATCGGGATATGGTCTATGGTACAGACAGGAGGATGGAGTGAAGCTTTCTGGTTTCACTGATGCAGATTGGGCAGGGAGCCCAACAGACCGGAAGAGCACTTCTGGAGGAGTTTTCAGCATTGGGTCAACAACAGTTTCCTGGTACAGTAGGAAGCAGAGATCCGTGGCACTCAGTTCAGCAGAGGCCGAGTACATGGCAGCAAGCTTGGCTGCATGTGAGGCTATTTGGATGAGGAAGATCCTCGCAGGTTTGTTCAGGGTGCATTTGGAGCCTACAGTGATCTACTGTGATAACCAGAGCTGCATCAAGCTCTCGGCTAATCCAGTTTTTCATGATAGGTCCAAACATATCGACATCAGGTACCATCACATCAGAGATTGTGTTCGGCGGAGGATCATGATGCTTTCATATGTTCCCACGGAGGATCAGGATGCCGACATCCTGACGAAGGCGCTCACCAGGAGCAAGTTCGAATTCCACAGAGGCAGGATAGGGATTGCAGATAATCCATATCTTGCTGAGAGGGAGTGTTGAGAATGCGGCAAGATGATGGAGCTTAGTGAAATGAAGTCGCCTTCACTAAGTGGGCCCGCAGGCAAATTCTGGCGCAAAGTCTATTTTTAGACTATGTCTATTTTTAGACATACGAAGCATAATTTGGGAATTCTACTTGGAGATTCTTGATGGATGTGACATGTCGGTAAAAATAGATGAGACCCTAATTTTTAGGACCCAGGCTATTTTTAGACTGATCTCCTAAAAATATGGAAGTCAAATATTATTTACCCTTAATAATATTTTGACTATAAACCGCAGTTTACTCTCTTGGCGCACTTCAGTTTGAGTCATGGAGGTGGCTCATGCAACTGACACAAGGAATCACGTGGTTCCTAGGGTTTGATGGCATCTTGCATGGTTGGCTTCAGTTAGACTTCAGTGGCGGGAGTTTTGGAGGAGTTAACGGGACAGATAGTGGAGTTGTGTTCTGTTTGTTTTAGTTGAACTAGTTGGGATTAGTTAACTAACTAATCAACTAGATATGAGTGCAGTAAATTAAATAATATTTAATTTACTAAATATTAACTCATTAGTCAACTCAAGAACACTTCAGTTCACTACAGTGCATGATCAGTTCAGTGGAGACCAGTGGAAGAGGTAGATGAAAGGGTGAGTAAAGCTATCAGTTGGTAGATTTGTTTTGGATGAGTTTTGCATTACACTTGGAGAAATTGTCCATGACAATTACGCAATCAAGGGAAGGGGATTCGAACCTTGAACCTCTTCATATACAGGCCATGATTGCGCAATAGAGGCAAGGCAATTGGCGGGGAGTTTTGAACCTCAGACTTATTCAAAACTGAGTCAGATTGTGAGTAACTTCATGAGAGAGTACTGAGTACTTGTGAGGAGTATTGTACTTGTTTGGTTACTTGATTTCTCCATTATAATATACACAATAGCTGCGGGGTTTTCAGCTATAGGCTTTCCCCATACATACTGAGTTAATGTGTGATTAAATTGATGTGAGATTGCTTCTGTTATTTCCGCATGTGACAATTAATTGTAGAAGAAGGTTATGTGTTATGTATGCAATTCGAAATTGATATATGACCAGGTTAATCTTCAGTGAATAAGTGATTTATTCAGCTAATTTCTACATGGTATCGGAGCGAGATTAATTGTCGAGATCTATTACGGTGATTGCAAACTTATTTCCTCGAACAGAGTCTGCATACGGGCCAGGAAGCCTCCGGATTCATCTTTCTTCGGAAAGTGAAAGGTCTGGTAAAAGCCCCTTGCAGTCAATCTCTGATTTGGAAATAATTTGTTTTCAAGTGTAGATCAGAAGCGATAGAGCTTGGAGTTTGGAATTCGAATTTTGCAGAAGGTTGTTCTTCTTGGTGCCGGTGTTGAAAGATGTCTTCTTTCAATGGTTTGCGACTCGAATATGCTCTTGAAGGCGGTTCGAACTATGTTGCATGGAAAGATCGAATGGAAGCAGTGTTAGAAGATAATGGTCTGAAGGAGTTCGTGGATGCGGATGTCCCAAAGCCCACTGATGCAGCTCTGGTCGATGCATGGCAAAAGAAGATCGCGAACTGTCGAAGGATCCTGTTGGAGGGCGTCAAGGATCATATTGTATCCAGCCTGCATGGAAAGGCTACTCCATATTTAATGTGGAAAGCTTTGACGGATCTATTCCAGAGTAAGAGTGACCAAAGGAAGCTGGCGCTCAAAGATAAGCTCAGGAACATCAAGATGGAGAAGGGCGACAATATCGCTAAATACCTCACGAAGTTCACTCAATGCAGAGATGAACTGGGAAGTGTGGGAGTTACTGTCGATGAAGAGGATATGGTCGACCTGGCTCTCCTTGGTCTTCCGAAGGCTTGGCACTCATATCAAGATAGTGTCAATGGTCGGGAGAAGCTGCCGGGATGGGAGCGCCTTTGGGCGGATCTCATGCAGGAGGAGATAGGGAGGACTACTCGAGATGGATCTTCATCAAAGGGAGCTGATGAAGAAAACTGCGCTTTGGTGTCCAAAGCTAAGAAAGGGAAGGGTAAGAAAACCTCTCATTCTGGAGCTAAGGGCAAGAAGCAAGATATGGCGAAAGTGAAGTGTTTTCACTGCCATGATCACGGACATTATGCTACCAATTGTCCAAAGAAGAAGAAGAACAAGCAAGCGGGAAGATCTGCAGATGGAGAAGCTTTGGCTTCACAGTTCGAGCTTGACTTTTCACTGAGTGCATGCTTGGTTTCAAGTGTGATGGGATCGGTGTGGTTCTTGGACAGCGGTGCGTCATTTCATATGACGGGAGATCGGGAGTTGTTCTCAGATCTGGAGGACAAGGATTTGGGCATGCACATCGAGATGGGCGATGACGGTAGATACAGTGCGACTGGTATCGGTACCGTATCCTTTCAGAGGGAGTCTGGTAAAGCCTTTGTCTTAAAGGATGTCATGCATGTACCTGGATTGAAGAAGAACCTGATTTCAGTAGCGATGTTGGAGGATAAGGGTTATGATGTGGTCTTCAGCGAAGGAAAAGCTTTCCTGCGCAGTAAGACTACTGGAGAGACCCGGAAGATAGAGGTTCGAACTCAGAACCTTTATCAGTTGCAGGTAGATGACTGCGCAGCTATGGCATGCAAGGCTGGAGATGTGGTGAGCCGGGATGATGAGGGCGAACTATGGCACAGGAGATTGGGCCATCTTCACCATGGAGCTTTGAAGATTATGCAGCAGATTTCTACTGGACTTCCTAAGGGCACTCTTGCGCAGTCAGATCAGTGCAAGGGGTGTACTTTAGGGAAGTATGTGAAAGCCACCTTTCACGAGAAGGATAGTCGCGCCACGACGATCCTTGAGAGAGTTCACAGAGACGTGTGTGGTCCTTTCTCAGTTGCTTCGACAGAAAAG
>JAXQQM020059403.1:0-44595 GCA_034641835.2 Pinus albicaulis
CACCCATGGCATAAGCATAGTCACACCCCAAGAGTATATTAAAATCCAATGGGCCTTGGACCACCATCACGTCTATATATACGGGTTTTCCTCCCAAAGAAATAGGAAACTTTGAAAGGATCCCTAATGGTTGACTTGTTCCTCTGTTAAAAGCCAACAGATTCTGAGTAATAGGCACAAGCTGTGGAGAACCCAAAGGTTTCCATTTAGTTGAGGACAGAATACTAACTGAGGCACCTTCATCTATAATCGTGCCTGTTACAACCATATTGCAGGAATATATAGTGATGTCAAAGGGCACGTAAGCAGGAAGACGATATCTCATAAATCAACTCCAATCAAAGGAAGTGACCAAAATACATGGAGGGGGTGCCATAGGAATAAGAGGGCTATCCCCTTTCATTACGGGAGCAGAAATACCATCCTCCTAGGCTTTGGGACCGAGAGTAGGAGGATCACTTTTTGGAACTATGATGATAGGAATCGGAGGATCACCCTCCTGGATCATGGAAATGGGAGGATTGCCTTCCAATCCTGGGGAATCAGAGGAAACAAAAAAAAACTGACTGGGCTGAGACCCACTCTCGACGGAAAATACATGATGAACTGTCGATGGAACCAGTTTGTCCTTCTTCTCAACCAATGATTGGTCAGAAATGGACTTGGGAGGCTGAATTTCAGAGAGAGTGGAATTGACCGGAGATGAATCTCGATTAATGACTTGATCAACTACCAGAGGACTCAAAGAAAAATTCTGGTAAGTGACGGGAAGACATGACTCAGAAGCTGAAAGGGTATCCAATACTTTAGAAGCTTCATACAAATGAGGACAGAGGTGAATGGGATTTTTCACTTCACATAACCTACGGGGAAATTTGATCTTACCCTGTTTCTTAAGAGTTTCATTATCTTTAGCTGAAGGCTCATCATCAGCATGATGCCCAGAGGCTGATGATGAAGGGAGAAATAGGCTAACAGACCACACTTCTAGCACCTTGGGAATACTAAGGCAATAAAAAATAACGGGTTCACCCTCACATAGCTTGCAAGGGAATTTGACTCAGTGAGACAAAGTGGGAAGTTTCTCGATATTAGCTACATGGGTAGCAATAGTTGTTGATTTGCCCCCTAGCTTATTTACCTTCTTCTTCTTTGACTTCTTCTTCTTCTTCTTAGCCACTTGGGTACTAGAACCAAAAATTTCACTAGGAAAAGAGGAAGAATGAGGTGAAGAAATGGGCGAAGAAGGCGAGGGGTCAATCTTAGGATCAACATGGGGTTGAAATGGTTCACGCGCAGGAAAAATTAGTTGAGAAATTGTTTGGATGTTCAAAACCACAGGGGTTGAAAACAAAAAAACTGACAGAACAAGGGTTAATCCCGGGAGGGACAACGTTGCCATATACGGGGAACCAACATTCCTGAACAAAGGAAAAGGACCAGGATTCCCATCTCTAAGGGGATTCCTTGGTTGGTAAACTCCAGAAACGTTGCCATTGGAAACAACCGTCAAAAATCACCAAGGAAGACAAATTTAACCAGGAATATTTTGTGGACAGTTAATTCTTTAAGACACTAAAACAAAACTCTACCTTTTCATATTTTAAGAGTCAAGAAAAGGACAAAATGTGACTCTAGTCGCTTTCAGTTTGAACGAACTCGAAATGTCAAGCGCTTGATCATCTTTTCAAACTTTTAGAGAGTTGTTAGGCCTTGAAATTGTCATTCACTTCCATTACATTTTCACTTATATTTCCATATTACCACCTTCACTCCACCTCCATTTCATTACATTTAACTTACCATTACCACTATTGGGTTAAATTTATGTTTTTGGAAACTTTATTAATTCTTAACATTTTTAAGTGAATTTGTGGTTAAAAATTAGAAAATAATATGCACATACTTATACCTAACAAGTGGAATGAGTTTGTTGCCATGTGTAGGTCAAAATGAAGCTTCCAAAAGACCCTTATGTGGCCTCCTAAGGCCAAATTCGAATTTGGATGGAAAAGATCATGGGATCATAAGGATATGTGTCTCATTTCCTATTTCTATTGTAACTCTAAGAAGACATGTCCCTTATCACTTCATATTTGGATTGTAACTCTAGAGGTATAGGGAGAGAATCATGGACTCTCATTAATGAGATAGCCTCTATATTTTTGTATAAATAGGGGAAGCTTTCTCCTATCAAATCATGTGTAAAATTGGAGTTATGCTCAAGCTTTGAATATGGAATTAGATCATGGCCCCTTACTCATGAATGTTCCTTCATTTTGATTTGGTTTTGCGTACAAATGGAGCATCTCGATTTACCATCTCTCATACTTTTAGATCAGCTACCTAAAATGTGTGAGATTTACTTGCTTTTATAGATTAAAGTTCATTTTCTTTCTTGGTATTAATTTTAGAACAACTGTGTAATCTTGATTTTCTAAAAACATTTCAAGAGGATAGATTTATCTATTTTCCAATTGGATTAAGTTTGAGGCAATAAAGCTCATAGTTATTTAGTTTCCTTTCATGTTCTGTTATTTACTTTCTTAGATCAAACTATCAATTCATTGTATAAATGAATGTTCCTAAAATATCAGGCCAAGAAGGTGACTTGTCATACTTCCAAATTGGGTGATTGAATGTTCAACCTATGCAATCATTGAGCTTTCATTTTACATGCTTTTACATTGTTTTCTGGATTTAGATCCTCATTCAATTGTATAATTGGGTGTTCTTAAATATCAGGCCAAGAAGGTGAATTGTCATACTTCCAAATTGGGTGATTAAATGTTCAACCTATGAAATTATTGATTTTTTCCCTTTGCATGCTTTAATTGCTTTCCTAGATTTAAAGACTAAAGTATAATTGGTTGCTTATACATCATCTCAAGAGGGTAATTCTATCATACCTCCATATTGGATGTTGAAGTGATTGAATGTACCTTAGTTGTTTTCCTTTACATGTTTTGAAATGATTTCTTAGATTAAAATTTCAATTCCTGCAAGTGTGATTGCGCCCTCTATATTTTCTTTTGAAATTTCTTTCTTTCTTTTCGTTATTTTATTTCATAGGTTAGTTGAATTTCATTTTCATTATTTGATTTCATAGATTATATGAATTGGTTTTTTTTATTATGTAGTTAGAATGATCTAAACTGAAACATAATTTCTAGCACATATAGTTCATGCATGCTTCACAAGCTTACGAAACCCCCGAGTTGATAAATTAAATAATAAACAATTATTTTGCCCCAACGTTTTGGCATCGTTGCTAGGGGAGTGTGCATAGGAACTATCTTTTATTCTAGAGTGTATTTTCTTTTTTTTTAGTTTTTACTAACCATTTATGGACAAAGAATCTAAAATGGAGCCCAAAGACTACATTGAGGAATGGTATCGAAAAGCAATTGCACCACAACATTCATCAATTCTTCAAGAGATCCTTGCGGCAAATCGAAAGGACAAGTCAATTTCACATATTCTTACAAACCATCAGGTACATTTTTCAAGTTGGGATATGAGAATTTCAAAAATTCTAATATGTAAATGGCTTCATTGAAAACATGAATATACTTTAAAAAAAAATAGTTTTTTTAAGTAGATAGGAAAAATAAAATTAAAATTAAAAAGTTAGAATTTTAGAATTTTTTTATTTTATTTTCAAAAAAATAAATAATCAACGTTGATTAATTCATTTTGAATAAATTTCAATGACACAGTAAGAATCACTTCGTTTTTTTTATCACCATCATAAAAAAAAATTGTGTGTGAAAATATGAATTTATTTGACGAAGCTGACTAGTCTGCTCTCTTCCCGTGCATCGTTGCGACCTAGAAGATCAGAAAATCAAATTAGTCAATTTCAAAATTAAAATTTAAAAATTCATTAAAAATTTTGTTGGAAATTGATCTACAATTCTATTGAAAGTCGTCAATTGAGTCATTATCCTTTTATCAGTTCTGCAATTTTAAATGTTTTGCATCCTCTCAATGTTTTTCTGATTTATTGAATTCCATGTGCACAATTTTTCTTTAAAAAAGAAAAAAAGAAAAAGAAAGTTTGCCCATGGAAAGGAGGCCCATGCATATGCCTGAGAACAACCTTTGGCTAGGCCTTACGCATATGAGCAGACCTTCAATCCACGCAAAAACCCATGCACTACAATAAAAAAATAAACTTTCTCTTTTCCATATTTGATTTTCCTCAAGCAACAATTATTATAAATCGATTTTAAACAGTTGTAGAGACAGAAAATGAAGGTGCATCGGATGAAGAAACTACTGATTAATATAAGAATGCAAATTTTTAATGAAGAGAAGATTGCATATTCAATTGCGCAGACAGACAATGAAAGTGTATCACGTGAAGAAATTGTTGATGAAGAGAAGATTGCAAACTACTGATGAAGAGAAGATTGCAGATTCCATTCTAGGTAATTGGAATGAGGGATATCACTCTGAAATTCTCTATGAGATACAAGCCATTACACATGAAAAACACAGCAATTTTATTTTGTTGCAGAAATAATTTCCAGAAAACAAAATTGCTAGAAATGCGTAATTCTTAAAAACACCAGATTTTAAAACGCATTTTGTGAGCAAACCAGGGTTCATTAGGAAACAATAAAACATGAGTTTTTTCGAGAACGGGGTGAGTTAGACACCCATATAGAAATTTGCTGAAATTCGTAGCCATTTGGGAGAAAATCAGGGTTCTTAGGAGCTCTCTTTTGCAGATTACATGAGGAAAAAAACGATTTTTTTTTAATTGTTTAAACATTGCAAGTTGAAAGTAGAAGAATCCAAGTTAATATCAAACTCTAATCCACATGGCAAGTGGTGTAAGAGTCCAATTTGATTTAATAAATTTTATTTTAGACACATATGTGTTTCATTCCATATGTGTCTCATGATTAAAAATAAAATAAAATCAGTTGAGAGAGTAGTGGCAAATTTCACATGCTCAATTCCACTTGGAATTTTTCCAACATAATAGATCATCCATCAATTGCATCATTATTTTTTTATATATTTAATTGGGATCATGAAATCTCCAAAAACATTATCCTATTAAAAAAAAAAAAAAAAAAAAAACCTTGCAACACATATGACGATTCAATTTGATAGATTTAATAATAATTTGCGGAACAATTGGAAGATTACTTAGATGATTTCTCAATATTTAGCATTAAAAATATTATTGTTGTATATTTTTCTATGTAGTTTTAACTTGCAAGACACAGTGAATCTTTGTGATGCCAATTGTTTTACTGAGCACAATGCATGAAGTCATCCGACAACAGGGAGTTGATTTATTTTTCATGGTTATTTTATAAAAATGGATTGTTATCGATATCATGAATTGGACCGAATATAAAACTTTTTGATTTTCCTTAAACTATTTCAATTAAGATTTAATTTTTGCGTAAGAATCAGAAAGAAATTAGCTACTTCTTTTTTAACACACTTATGTTCATTATGTCAAGTTTTTTTTTTGCAGGTTTAGAATGATTGAATGATCAAAAAGAAGATTAAATTGTGATGACAATTGATTTTCAAATGACCAATTTCATGAGAAACATAAGAACAAGTCCATGTCCATATTCATCAACACCATTACTCTTCCTCCCTTTTGAATTATAAATCCAACCAAGAATTTCAAATCAAGCCACAATTATTTTCCCAGCAAGAGTCATTTGTTCATTTTCCTTCATTCACATGCACTTTCCATTACTTTTTATCTACTCCACAAATAAAAACAAGAATCTCACCTACATGCTTATTACCCATTGTCATTTTCCATTTTCATCTTCCATTTCCATTTTCTTTCTCCTATCCTTTCCATTTTGCAAATAAACCTTGCTTCAATGCAAATTATTGAGTCCATAGTCTTTTGAGTCTAAGTTCCTTGCAAAAACACCTTGAGGCTTGCATGCCTTAATGGCAAGTCTTTTTTCCAACGAATAATGGGAATACATTAATGTCCCATGTTCATCGATCTTCTAGGTACTCGACAACAGCAAAATTATTCGTACCTAGAAATATGTGTTTGGGCATCTTGACTCTCATTATCATCAATGGTGAGAGTTCTCGTGTTGACTAGTGGAATCCATTAATGGACACTAAGTCAACAATTTCCTTCTATGTTCGACATTAGAACATCTATTCACATAGTAGGAATTATGAAAATGAGTTTTGAAGACATGAAGACTATCAATTTCAGCATTTTGAAGCAAATGAAGAATATGCATGACCACATGGATCGAGAACCCGTGCACCAAGCTGCGAGAATCATAGGGCAACTTCTGAGAATCGGCACCATTTTGCAGCAATTTCAACAGTTCTAGTAGAAGCAATAAAAACTCATCTTGACTCTTTTATACATAACTTGTACAACCACATGAATAATATTAGGATCAAAATTTTGCAGCCTCTACACATGTAGATCATCCATTTCCAAAGGGTAAGTTAAGGTATGACATTTTCTAACTTTTTACCACAGTATTCCTTGAAAAGCTAGAATGATAATTTTTGGAAAAAACATTTATTTTCCTCATTTCACAAAATTGTCAATACCATCAATTTGGGGGGGGATACATTCATATTCACATTTTTCCACATTCATACAACTTTAAAAAATCCACATACTTCCAAAATATATTAACTATTACATTATTTATATGAGCATACAATGAATTTTCAAAAGTACTAAAAAAAAAAGATAATTGGATACAAACACAATCATGTTTGTCACACAAAAACCAACCATGTTGAAAATTCAACTAAAATAATTTGCAGAAGTATGAAGTTATCAAATGATATCATCACAAAGTTAAGCCGAATCTCAAGGATCAAAAGAGTGTGTAATATATTGCATCGAGACATGTAATAACCCGGTTAGGTATGTTGGGCCTTGAAATTGTCTAGATTTCACTTCCATTACATTTTCACTTATATTTCCATATTACCACCTTCACTCCACCTCCATTTCATTACATTTACCTTACCATTACCCTTTATTGGGTTACATTTATGTTTTTCCAAACTTTATTAATTCTTAGCATTTTTAAGTGAATTTGTGGTTAAAAATTAGAAAATAATATGCACATACTTATACCTAACAAGTGGAATGAGTTTTTTGCCATGTGTAGGTCAAAATTAAGCTTCCAAAAGACCCTTATGTGGCCTCCTAAGGCAAAATTAGAATTTGGATGGAGAAGATCTGGGATCATAAGGATATGTGTCTAATTTCCTATTTCTATTATAACTCTAAGAAGACACATGCCTTATCACTTCATATCTGGATTGTCACTCTAGAGATATAGGGAGAGATTCATGGACTCTCATTAATGAGATAGCCTCTCATTTTTTGTATAAATGGGGGAAGCTTTTTCCTATCAAATCATGTGTAAAATTGGAGTTATGCTCAAGCTTTGAATACATAATTAGATTGTGGCACCTTATTCATGAATGTTCCTTCATTTTGATTTGGTTTTGCATACATATGGAGCATCTTGATTTACCATCTCTTATACTTTTATATCAGTTGCCTAAAATGTGTGAGATTTACTTTCTTTTATAGATTAAAGTTCATTTTCTTTCTTAATATTAGTTTTATAATAACTGTGTAATCTTGTTTTTCCAAAAACATTTCAAGAGGATAGATTTATCTATTTTCCAATTAGATTAAATTTGAGGCAATAGAGCTCACAGTTATTTAGTTTCCTTTCATGTTTCGTTATTTACTTTCTTATATCAAACTATCAATTCATTGTATAATTGAATGTTCCTAAAATATCAGGCCAAGAAGGTGACTTGTCATACTTCCAAATTGGGTGATTAAATGTTCAACCTATGTAATCATTGAGCTTTTCTTTTACATGATTTTACATTGTTTTCTAGATTTAGATCCTCATTAAATTGTATAATTGGGTGTTCTTAAAGATCAGGCCAAGAAGGTGACTTGTCATGCTTCCAAATTGGGTGATTGAATGTTAAACCTATGTAATTATTGAGTTTTTCCCTTTGCATGCTTTAATTTCTTTCCTAGATTTAAAGACTAAAGTATAATCAGTTGCTTATACATCATCTCAATAGGGTGATTCTATCATACCTCCATATTGGATGCTGGAGTGATTAAATGTACCTTAGTTGTTTACCTTTACATGTTTTGAAATGATTTCTTAGATTAAAATTTCAATACCTGCATGTGTGATTGCGCACGCTATATTTTCTTTTGAATTTTATTTCTTTCTTTTCATTACTCGATTTCATAGGTTAGTTGAATTTCATTTTCGTTATTTGATTTCATTGATTAGATGAATTTTTTAATGTTATTTTGTAGTTAGATTGATATAAACTGAAAGATCATTTCTAGCACATATAGTGCATGCATGCTTCACAAGCTTACGAAACCCCCGTGTTGACAAATTAATGATAGACAATTATTTTTCCCCAACAAGAGTCACGGAAAGATCAAAATGACTACTCAGGAAATCTAAGCAAGAAGATGTAGAAAGCTTCCGTGAACTGAAATATACAACTTGGTGATCAAATGAAAGAGAAATGACCAAGGACCTAATGTACGTGCAGGCATTCTCCCCGAATGCTGTGTTCGGTGTATCACGGTTCTAGGGCGACAGAATCGGCTTCCTACGAATAAAGGATTGCAACCTATGAGGGTATCCCTTTATATACTCAATGGTACAGGGAGCACAAGTCCGTGCTAGCACTGTCTAATTCCAAATGGCGAACAACAACTACTAGGTTTAAAGACGCCGAAACACGTCACTAGCATAGACCTCTAAGTGTGAATGTTAAGTTTCAATGTTTCCTTAGATTGGTTGAATAAATTTTAATGGTTTATCTTGAATTATGTCTCAGTTTCAAATCCCCACTACTATCATCTGAAAACTTCTATATGCAGCTATATGAGGAAATAAATATTTCAATTTGATGAATGCTATCTAGGTAAGGGAAGAGTCTCAAATAATGATGCAACAAATAGTAATACTACAAACGAAACTTTTTCCAAACTAGATGACTTTCACTATCCAAAAGTAACCTAAAAAATTCAAAGATGTGAATTATGCAATGTAATCTATGCAAAATTATCTTTTTGAAAACTATGCAATTGTAATATATGCACAATTTCCTTTTTCTTTTGAATGAATAAGAATTCACTCAATGCATTTTTCGATGAAATGAGAATCTACTTAATGCAAGCTTTTAATTAAAGAGAATGCACTCAAAGCGACTTTTAGTTTTCAATCATTAAACAATGTAATCTAAGTTCAATGATAGATCTCAAAAATGACTTTTCAATGCAATGTGATCTAAAGCACTTTAACGAAAAGCAAACTCTGAGACAAAACTAAATGAACGCCAATTTCCTTAATGAAAAAAGGATGCAACAAACATTAAGAATACAATATTGTTTTGAACACTTTGTAACGAAATCCCTTAAAAAGCTACAAGACATATGAGTTCAAGCACAAAGAGGACTTCCAAAGCGTGGGCTCAAAACAAGGCATTCATTTCCTTTTACATCAAGCAATCAGAATAATAATTTTCAGTTGAAAAATGAGCAATGTAATCTATGCTCACAAGCGAACAAGTGGACCAAATGAAATTGGACAAACACTTGAGACTTGAACACTCAATCAACCAAAAAGAAAAAGGAAATTAACTATAGATGGCTCACCAAGAAAGGATACTGACTCAATTAACAGGGCGATGTCCCGCGAAGCATGCAACCAGGAAATTGATGCACAATCCTAGAAAAAATAGGGTGTTCGGATGCACATCCCAACAGAAAGGACAAAAAAAACAACCAAAAACCAAGCCAATGAGTCAATCAAACCAACTTGAGTGAAGAGGCATTAGGGGAATTTTGAGGTCTTAAAATGGGCCTCCTAAGGAAATTATAAATAATAGTGGAAATAATAAAATAAGATTTGAAGGACATCATCAAATTTTTAGAGGGAAAAAAAGAAAAACTATTTTTTCAACACGTATCAACTTATCTCCCCAAAGCTTAATGCAGAAAAAGTCGAGCTGAGCATTGATGCAAAATTTAATTCATTCAAAATTCCAGCTGTATTGTACTTCGATGTGACCTAGATGATGAAAATGAAAAATACATGAAAAACGTGATTGCAATCACATTTTTTAAGGTATTTCTCATTTTTCATGTAGCAGGTACATCAAAAGTATCCAACATGGGTACTCCTTGGATGAGGAATTAAATTTTGCATCCAAGAAGTACTCCCACTCTAAATTCGAGTAAAAAACTTTGGGAGATGAGTTGAAAATACAAGTTGAAAAAGTAATTCTATTATTTTATTATTTTTTAATATTTTTACCCTTTGACTTAAAAAATGGTGAATCCTCCCCCATTGTTGACATCATCATCTTGAATCCTATTGGTTCTTATAAAGTTTATTTTGGTTGTACATTTTTCTTAGCAGGCCCATTTAGACCTAAAATTTCCTGAGAACATGTAAATCATACAGAGAAAAGGATAGAAAGGGAAATACACACCGGTGAAGGATTTTAAGAAACCTTAATTTTTCAGATACACCGGAATTGGCACGACTTTGGGGATGAAACTAGTACTCCTAACAACTATCAAGGATTTTATAAATCGAAACTAGCACCGCCTAAGGCGACTGCCGACGAATAAAAGCGGCAAAAGAAAACAAAGAATTTGTTCTAACCAAGGCTAGACTCGCCAGTTCAAGCAAAAACTAAAATATTGTAATTGATGAAAAACATAGGAACAAACAGGGAAATGGTTGTTTGACTAAAATTGTCGAATGACTATGACCTCAAAGAGTGAAAAACTCAAAGGAAACTGCCCAGTGGAGTTGCCAATTTGTTGTCCAGGTAAATCCCCGCTGCGGACAGAGGCAATCCCTCTAGCCCTAGGGTGGGTATAGCAACTACGGGAACATACTAATGTCTACCTTCCTAGATTGTAAATTAAATTCAGAGCGGGGAAGATGGCCTACCTCGTTCTAATGCTATGTTGTCATATTTTTTGCCGAAGATTCTTGACGTTTCTTCAAGCTCACGACGCTCGCTACTAACGTTTAATTACCTGCATGTAGTCAAGTCACCACCTCAAGAAAAAAATCACAAAAACATAAAACAATTACAACCTATCTAACCGATCAAGGAATGATATAAATCTCATTATAAATGTAAACAAGAGTGGAAGATAAACATGAGTTTCATTTTATTATGATAAAGACAAGGGGAGTTATAAATCAACCAAGCCATGTTGAGGCTCTTGCGGTGTCTCCATCCAAGCACGTTGTAAACACCCTACTACAAATGGTCTAAGATCTCACTATTATCTTAACACATGTACACCACACGTGACTTATTCTCCAAGCTATGGTTTCTTTCATGCTAACTCTAACTACAGTAGTGTAGATGTGAAGGAGTTTTCTTATATAAAAATGAGGAGGAGGTTATGGGCTATCAAATATATAATGGGAAAATAACCTATCAGCCTATCCTTTAGAGTAGTTCATAGTTCCTATTTCTTGGGAACAAGAATCCCAAAGGGGAATTCCTTGGCCATATCCTCAAAACAAACTTCCAGCTCGCTGTCTCGAGAAGCTTCGTCTCTATTTTAAAAAATTTCCAAAAGATGATCAGAGCACTGATCGTTGTGGGTCTCAGTGCAAATGTTTGCTATCAGCGTGGATCAGACACTGAGACAAAGCACCGACCTTGAAAACTAGTTTTATATAGGGATCTTCCAGAAAATTTGTAAAAGGGAGATGAATTTGTAGACAAAGTGTGGTTCAAGCGTATGTATTCCATGTTTGGAAAGTACACAAGGGTCACTATATGGGTCCTCCAGGATCAAGGAATGGGGAGTACAGGGATAGTGACAAATTTTTGTGTAACACTAACGTTTATTTCCAAGTTTATGTGGTTGTGCCTTTTTGCAGAGACCTCCGTCTATGTTGTGGAGTAGGGCTGAAATTGACCCTTTTCTCTCCTTCAGTCCCTAGTTCATCCCAAGTGACAACCTGAAGCAGATCAGCTCCAAAAAAATACTTTTGTAGGAATTTTCGCACATTTCCCACAGACAGGTGCACTCATGGCGCACGGTCAGAGCTGACCTATGCGCAGACATCGTGCCTGTTTCAGCCTTTTGTGCACAAAAGACAAAATGAGAAATTTCTCCCATATTTCTATATTTTCCTTCTTTTAAAGTGCCTGGCAACCCATAATACATCCTCTAGCACTGGTTGAGGTACCCTATAGCTTGCTAAAGCTCACTCTTATCTGCTTTTGGTAGGCTTGGTGTTAGTTTTATTTCAAGTTTATTTTTGCAAAGTTCACACATAGTTTAAGTAGGGGGAAAATTAGCTTGCATTTCGAAAAAAAATTATGTTTTGAAAATTTAGGTACCAAAACACCTAGATAATTAGCTAAATTAAGTGGCCCAAGCCCACGCATGCTTAGCTAGTTCCTTTTTTCTAGTGTAGAAGTCATTAGTTTAGTTCAATTTTTACACTAGAATTTCGGGACCGGGATTGAATTTTTCAATAGAAGAGAAAGTAATATTTGTTTCCTTTGCACCCTTCGGTGATCCTAGGCAAGCATATGAACACTCACAACTCATCGTCTCCCTATAGTTGATCACATAGATTAACTAGGAAAATTTGAAACAGGCCCATATCCGCACATGTTTTTCTTTTGAGCAAGGAACAATAGAACATAGTTTAATAGGGTATTTTGAAAAGTATCACCGCATATCCACACGTTCAAAATATCTTCTTGTTCAATTTTTTCAAGTGTGTCATCTATAATAATATTTAATAATAAAATAAAATACACTTCATGAAAACTAACTTAAGAAAAACTCACTAAATTCTTCTCAGAGGGGCCACAAAAAGAATTTATAGTTTGTATAGTGATCAAGGTGTGTGTGGTCCATGTAGCTACCTTGACTATTCTTCATTCAGGAAGTCACAGAAGTTGACTATTTAGGGAGATTTCAAATCCACCTATCAACCCACGCAAAAGAAAACCTGAGTGCAACAGAGACACGTTTCAGAGGGGGTTAGGGTTAGGCGCAATGTGGGAAGGTATGAGTTGGGGCTACCTGACTCAGATGATACTCAGTACTATTATTTGAATTACCAAGAAGCCAGAGACTCGAATGCTCACGTGGGACGGTGGTACTTAGTGACCAAAATTAGGTCATCCTTTCCCTATAGGTGACGGTGCAGGCAAGAATTAGATCCTTTACCGTTACCTTGGTGGATTTTCTTCGGCTGACTGGGGACATCGCCAGCTCTTACGAGACGTTGTGCCAGCACTTGCAAGATATCTTCTCAAGGCCCAGTTACATTTGAGTGTGTGAGGATGATTAGGTCTTCTAGGATTTGAGTATCATATGCAAACAAACAAAAACCACATTTTTTTATGGAATGATCACATAGGAATAATTTAAAGGGAAATTTTATTTTATTTTCGCTTTTTTTTATGTATGCAATTGGAATTTTTCTTTGATCATAATCTCTATCCTCTCAAATATTTTCAAAGCCAAACCTAGCTGACACCAAAACGGACCCAACGAGACCTTGTTGATCTAGACGTCTTTTGGAACTCCCCCCATTACTGGGAGGGGTTCCAGGTCTTTCGCCATTTAGGCGTCATAGACGAAACATTACCACCATTATTGGTTTGTCCTTTATTGGGGCATCCTTTATTGGGAACCCTGGTCGGTCTCCCAATGCCACACCACATTCCACTCCTCCCACAACCCCTAAAGGGCAGAGCAGTGCTACCCATTCGGGAAGCCAGTCGAATACACAAAAGGGTACGTCACAGATAAACCATCTTCCTAACTAGAACATTGTGTTTTCACAAGTTGCAATGGCTACAACCTCGCAGTAACCTTTTCTAGCTTCGTTGAATCTACCATATTTAACCAAGTTGACGAATGACCCCATTGCGCACAACCCCATATAGCCTCCCATGCCCACGAAGCTCCCTTCCTACATTCAAAATTTCAAAGGAAAGCAAGCAGAAGACCCAGGAAATCATGTTATGTTCTTCCTCCAAGTTTCAACAAAATCGTAGATATATCATTTACCGAGACTATTCTCAACGTTAATTTGATATAGCAGGCACAGTCAAAGAGAAACCCTCTTCACATGGAACCTTAGCCGCTTCTGCTACGTATTCTAACCTATTTTCATTTACCCATCCACCATGATTCTGGAATGGAATTACTGATACACATTAGGCAAACCCCTGTCGTCCATATCTCGGACCATCTCCATGAATTATAGTGGCATTGTAGTTTATGTAAAGCCAAACTCGACGATCAGGTACTATTAGAACTGTTCCTGAAAACTCTCACTGCAGAGATTTTGAAGGATGTGGCACAACAAAGGCCCATATCCGAAGAGGACACCATCAACAAAGCCCAACAACTCGAGTTGATTTATACGCAATCAAGGTATATTTACAATATCCTGCTGAACTCCCCGCGCCTACAAACTTACAAAGAATTTCCAAGCGCGTCGAACTCCACATAGGGTTTAATTGGGTCGTTGACCCAAATATACCCAGGCAGCAGCATTCAAAACCCCGGTTACACATAAGATTCTACCCAAAACGCACCACAACCTGGCTACCAAAGTCATCATATGCCTCCACAAAATTTGACCAGTAGAGCGTCATCGTATGAACATCGAGGACCCTATCCTTCGGCTCACGGTACCCAATACATAGATAGACATGCTGATGAAAGATATCCCCCCCAATAGCCATTCACAAACTAGGGACCGCATTATGCTCAGTCCCCAGCACAAGACCCGCCTATGCAGAACAATGCACATGTGAACTTTGTGCAGCCTTCCCAAAACCAACCGTGCCAACCATATAACCTGGAGAACTATCCTCCTAACGTGTCTAAGAAAAAAGGGAAAAACAAGCCCAAATGAAATCTTGGACAGGGGGACAACAACCAATAGCACCCTCCACAATCTCAGGCTAGAAGCAACCCCAACCAGAATCAAAACCAAGACCCAAGCAATGACCAATGGTAGAACAAAAGGCCACCTCTTCGAACAAACCACTCTTGTTCGATCTATGGTGAGTATGACCATTACACTTGGCACTATCCCAACCTCCCTAAGCTATAAAAGCTGCAGAATAACAGTAGAAAAAGGGGATTAGCCCAACAGCTAGTAGTCATGTAGGAGCCCTTCCCCCATCAAGGGACAGTTAGCACTCAGCAAAAAAATCTCGACGACGCCGGAAAAAATAGCCATGAAATCTACATGACTGGCGAAGAGATGTTTTTTCAAACACGGAATCTAAATTATGATACCCCACCAAATAACAACATGTCAGGGGCTTGTACAAGTGCACCAACTACACCTTTGACGATATAAAAGATGCCTATCGAACCTTTGCCAAATATGGCTAAGGGACCAACTAGGCGAGCAAGAAACTATTCCAAAGCAGCCCGTAATTATAGCATTGTGGATGATTTAGCTCAATATCCCGCTGCTATGTTAGCTTTGGAAGTTTTACAATCCTGCCCAAAGCAACGAAAAGCCTTACTTTTTGCGTGAGGCACTATCAACCCTGCCGATAAGCACCTAATGGCTTTTGATTTAGACAAAGCCATCCCTAGGCTTCCTTTGATGGTCGCCTTTTAGATACCCGTATCAGTCCAAAATATTACCATTCATCGATGTGTCATCGACGAGGGTGTATCCACATGCATCATGTCAAAGAAAGTTTGGCAGAAGTTAGGGACTCCCAAACTAAAGCCATTAGACATCATGCTTAGAGCATACGATGGTTGCCCTTCAACTCTCGTTGTCATTTACAAAAACGTCCTAGTCTGCTTAGCCAGAAAGATGGTTCCTATAGACATTGAAGTCTTGGATGCCCACTTGGATTATAATATACTTTTTGGTCGGAGATATATGTATGCCATGTCAGCCATAGCCTCCTTTGTCTTTTGAACTATGATGTTCCCCCATGAGGACTGCATCGTTACTGTCGACCAATTGACACATAGTGAAAAGTGACCCCTAACAAATACTAATGTCATTCTACCCTATGTAGATACATCTGTAGACACGCTGTCACGGTACCAAAAATATGGGCCTGGCCAGTTCAAACCATCATCCATCCTAGGATCATTCCAAAGAGATCCCCGTATCATACATGAATCATCACCTGATGTCATAGGAGATCCAGTGTGCATGATGTCCACATCAAGCGTCGAAGCTAGTGAGGACACGAATACAAGCAGTAACGACATCGAGTCCTCGGCCATGATAGCCTCTCTAGCCTACGTCGCTTCCCAAACCCCTTTCCTCTACCCCCCAACTGGTTTCATATCCAAGCAGGTTTTGGCAACAGTGGTGTTACCAAACATATCGTTTACAATCCCAATTTGGTATCTCATTCCCCCTACTAGGATAGGAGCCACACACATCACTGCCACAGGGTTAAATCCCGTCAGCCTCGAGGAGGCCCCACCCATCTAGGAAATGGTCGAAAACATCCCTACAAAGAAAATTACGATTGCAAAACCAATGATTACAGCTAAGAAAACTGAGAGAAAAGGAAAGAATCTAGAAACCCTTGCCACACAACGTGAATCACTAGTTTGTGGCATATGCAATGTAATAGGACAACCTATCCATATCTTCCTAGAGCTAGATGAATTAAAACCGCTTCTCGGCTTATAGGCAGACATTGCGACCCCACGTTCCTATAAAAGGAACCTGTCACCAAGGGAAAAGGCAAATCATTGCGTACCAATCACGCATGTGCTATCTGCAGCAATTATGGGCACTATACCCATCATTTCCCAGAAATCCCATGATATAGGGATGCCTTGCACGCCATCGAGCGATCTTATCAGGAGGATCCCCCCACCCAGTCTTCTAGAGATAAAACTCGTACCATCATGTACCTACAGGAGGAGCGACAGTCACCAGAAATATGCCTGTTCATATTCCCCCCTCCTATCATACGTTGCACGTTGTGCGATGAATGTGGTCACTTCCTCGAATAATGCGCAGCCCTGGAACTCATCCACATATGGTATCCTATAGAATGGGTTTACTATGTTGGATTTCGGGAAACACAATTCACATGTCATTTATGCCCTGACAACCACCTTCTGGAAAATTGTAACTATATCCCCTAATTCCGATTAGCACTCGCCAAATATTTCAATGGTAGTCCGCGCCTCCCAAGAAGATAAGGCGAATCGTAACCATGAAAAACTCAACAACCCAAGAAGATGTGACAGCATATCCATCCACATATTGTCAATTAAAAAACATCACTTAACCCCCCATTACTTTCCACTGCTCTCTCGCATAAAACCAACATGTGCATTAGAAATTCTTAATTGTGTGGTCGCCATTTGCTCTGATTTACAAATGCTATTTGACAATCGGGTGACTCACATACCACAAACCTGAGTAATTTCTAAGGACCCCCATATCTAGGCTATTTTTCCTAGTATGTAAGGGCAATCACTGTGGACATCTCTGTACCTATATCCCACGAGTTCTTCCCTTCATTGATATGATTCATACAATAGAGAAGAAACGGGATGATGAACTCAAACAATATAGAAAGTACATCACCCCCAGGCGAGAAACCCCACACCCACATCGGCATAAGGGGAAAACTAGGATGGCGCACCAACCAAACATGACCCAGACCAAATCGAGGTTAACATGCAAACTATGTGACTTGAATGACCACCAGGTCAATCACTATAAAGAACTAAAGCCCTTTTCAAGAAATTTTCATACAGTCTCTTCTCGGCCACCGAGACTTCTCTCTAACCAAGAGAAGATCATGCGTACCTATTCACATTTTTCCACATTCATACAACATTAAAAAGTCCACATACTTTCAAAAGATATTAACTATTACATTATTTATATGAGCATACAATGGCTTTTCAAAAGTACTAAAAAAAAAGATAATTGGATACAAACACAATCATGTTTGTCACACAAGAACCAACCATGTTGAAATTAAACTAAAAGACTTTGCAGAAGTATGAAGTTATCAAATGATATCATGCAAAGCTAAGCCCAATCTCAAGGATCAAAAGGAATTAATGTAATAGATTGCATGAGGACATGCAATAGCTTCAGTTGGGGGGTATGTTGGGCCTTGAAATTGTCATTCACTTCCATTACATTTTCACTTATATTTCCATATTACCACCTTCACTCCACCTCCATTTCATTACATTTACCTTACCATTACCACTATTGGGTTACATTTATTTTTTTCCAAACTTTATTAATTCTTAGCATTTTTAAGTGAATTTGTGGTTAAAAATTATAAAATAATATGCACATACTTATACCTAACAAGTGGAATGAGTTTGTTGCCATGTGTAGGTAAAAATGAAGCTTCCAAAAGACCCTTATGTGGCCTCCTAAGGCCAAATTCGAATTTGGATGGAGAAGATCATGGGATCATAAGGATATGTGTCTCATTTCCTATTTCTATTGTATCTCTAAGAAGACACATGCCTTATCACTTCATATTTGGATTGTAACTCTAGAGATATAGGGAGAGATTCATGGACTCTCATTAATGAGATAGCATCTCATTTTTTGTATAAATAGGGAAAACTTTCTCCTATCAAATCATGTGTAAAATTGGAGTTATGCTCAAGCTTTGAATACATCATTAGATTGTGGCACCTTATTCATGAATGTTCCTTCATTTTGATTTGGTTTTTCATACATATGGAGCAACTCGATTTACCATCTCTCATAATTTTATATCAGTTTCCTAAAATGTGTGAGATTTACTTGCTTTTATAGATTAAAGCTCATTTTATTTCTTAGTATTAGTTTTAGAATAATTGTGTAATCTTGTTTTTTCAAAAACATTTCAAGAGGATAGATTTATCTATTTTCCAATTGATTAAGTTTGAGGCAATAGAGCTCACAGTTATTTAGTTTCCTTTCATGTTCTGTTATTTACTTTCTTATATCAAACTATCAATTCATTGTATAATTGAATGTTCCTAAAATATTAGGCCAAGAAGGTGACTTGTCATACTTCCAAATTGGGTGATTAAATGTTCAACCTATGTAATCATTGAGCTTTTCTTTTACATGATTTTACATTGTTTTCTATATTTGTATCCTCATTCAATTGTATAATTGGGTGTTCTTAAAGATCAGGCCAAGAAGGTGACTTTTCATGCTTCCAAATTGGGTGATTGAATGTTCAACCTATGCAGTTATTGAGTTTTTCCCTTTGCATGCTTTAATTTCTTTCCTAGATTTAAAGACTAAAGTATAATCAGTTTCTTATACATCATCTCAAGAGGGTGATTCTATCATACCTCCATACTGGATGCTGGAGTGACTAAATGTACCTTAGTTTTTTACCTTTACATGTTTTGAAATGATTTATTAGATTAAAATTTTAATACCTGCAAGTGTGATTGCGCGCACTATATTTTCTTTTGAATTTGATTTCTTTCTTTTCGTTACTTGATTTCATAGATTAGTTTAATTTAATTTTCGTTATTTGATTTCATTGATTAAATGAATTGGTTTTTTTTATTTTTTAGTTAGATTGATCTAAACTGAAAGATAATTTCTAGCACATATAGTGCATGCATGCTTCACAAGCTTACGAAACCCCCATGTTGACAAATTAATGATAGGCAATTATTTTTCCCCAACAAGAGTCACAGAAAGATCAAAATGACTACTCAGGAAATCTAAGCAAGAAGATGTAGAAAACTTCTGTGAACTGCAATATACACCTTGGTGATCAAATGAAAGAGAAATTACCAAGGAATTAATGTACGTGCAGGCATTCTCCCCGAAAGTTGTGTTCGGTGTATCACGGTTCCAAGGCGGCAGACTCGGCTTCCTACGAATAAAGGATTGCAACCTATGAGGGTATCCCTTTATATACTTGACGGTACGGGGAGCACAAGTCCGTGCTAGCGCTGTCTAATTCCAAATGGTGAATGACAACTACTAGGTTTAAAGACTCCGAAACACGTCACTAGCATAGACCTCTAAGTGTGAGTGTTAAGTTTCAATGTTTCCTTAGATTGATTGAATAAATTTTAACGGTTTATCTTGAATTATGTCTTGGTTTCAAGGACCTACCCCTGTCATCGAAGAACTCCTATATGAAGTTATATGAGAAAAAAAACATTCCTTTCGATTCGATGAATGCTATCTAGTTAAGGGAAGAGTCTCAAATAATATAATGCAAACGAAACTTTTTCCTGACTAGATGAATTTCACTATCCAAAAGTAACCTAAAACATTCAAAGATGGGAATTATGCAATGTAATCTATGCAAAATCTTCTTTTTGAAAACTATGCAATCCTAATCTATGCACAATTTCCTTTTTTTTTAAAACTATGCAATTGTAATCGATGCACAATTTTATTTTTCTTTTGAATGAATAATAATGAACTCAATGCATTTTTCGATGAAATGAGAATCTACTTAATGCATGCTTTTAATGAAAAAGAATGCACTCAAAGCGACCTTTAGTTTCCAATCATTAAACAATGTAATCTAAGTTCAGTGATACATCTCGAAAATGACTTTTCAATGCAATGTGATCTAATGCACTTTAATGAAAAGCAAACTATGAAACGAAAACTAAATGAACGGAAATTTCCTTAATGCAAAAGGGATGCAATAAACATTAAGAATACAATATTGTATTGAACACTTTGTATCAAAATTCCTCAAAATGCTACAAGACATATGAGTTCAAGCACGAAGAGGACTTCCAAAGCTGAGGCTCAAAATAAGGCATTCATTCCTTTTTACATCAAGTAATCATACAAAGAATACTTTTCATTTGAACAATGAGAAATGTAATCTATGCTCACAAGCAAAAAATTAGACCCAATGAACTCGGACAGACACCTGATACTTGATCACTCAATCAACCAAAAAGAAAAGGCAATCAACTAGATACAGGTCACCAAGAAAGGAGAGTGACTCAATCAGTAGGGAAATGTCCTGTGAAGCATGCAACCAGGCAATTGATGCATAGTCCTAGAAAAACCTAGGGTGTAGGATGCACGTCCCAACAGAAAGGACAAGAAAAAACAACCAATAACCAAGCCAATGAGTCAATCAAACCAACTTGAGTGAAGAGGCATTAGGGGAATTTTGAGGTCTAAAATGGGCCTCCTAAGGAAATTATAAATAATAGTGGAAATAATAAAATCAGATTTGATGACATCATCAAATTTTAGAGGGAAAAAAGAAAAAACTGCTTTTCAACACGTATTTCAACTTATCTCCCAAAGTTCTACTCAAATTTCGAGCGGGAGTACTCGTTGGATGAAAAATTTAATTCCTCATCCAAGGAGTACCCATGTTGCATACTTTCGATGGACCCTGTACACGAAAAATGAAAAATACATGAAAAACGTGATTGCAATCACATTTTTTCATGTATTTCTCATTTTTCGCATAGCAGGGTCCATCGAAAGTATGCAACATGGGTACTCCTTGGATGAGGAATAAAATTTTGCATATAACGAGTATTCTAGCTTGAAATTTGAGTAAAAACTTTGGGAGATAAGTTGAAAATACGAGTTGAAAAAGTAGTTTTATTCTTTTATTATTTTTTAATCTTTTTACCCTTTTACTTAAAAAATGGTGAATCTTCCCCCATGGTTGACATCATCATCTTGAATCCTATTGGTTCTTACAAAGTTGATTTTGATTGTACATATTTCTTAGGAGGCCCATTTTAGACCTTAAAATTCCCCTAATGAGAACATGTAAATCATACAGAAAAAAGGACCGGAAGGGAAATACACATTGGTGAAGGACTTAGGGAAAAAACCTTAATTTTTCACACACCCTAGAATTGGCACGACTTTTGGGGATGAAACTAGTGCCAACAACCCATTAGCGCGACTTTATAACTGAAAACTAGTGCCAATCGGTGTGACTGTCAGACAAATAAAAGCGCCAAAAGAAAAAAACAAAGAATTTATCGTAATCAAGGCCAAATTCACCACTTCAAGAAAAAAATAAAATATTGTAATTAATGAAAAACATAGGTCAAACAGGGAAATGGTTGTTCGAATAAACTCGTCGAATGACTAAGCCCTCAAAGAGTGACAAACTCAAAGGAAACTCCCCAACAGAGTCACCAATTTGTTGTCCAGGTAAATCTCCTCTACGGAAAAAGGCAATCCCTCTAGCCCTAGGGTGGGTCTAGCAACTACGAGAACATACTAACATCTACCTTCCTAGATTGTAAATGAAAGTCAGAGCAAGGAAGATGGCCTACCTTGTTCTGATGCTATGTTGTCATATTTTGCCGAAGATTCTTGATTTGTCTCTCTTCTCAAGCTCAATGCACGCTGCTACCAACGTTTAATTACCTTTACAGAAAGTCAAGTCACCACGACAAGCAAAAAATCACAAAAAACATAAAACAATTACAACCTATCTAACTGATCAAGGAATGCCAGAAATCTCATTATAAATCTAAACAAGAGTGGAAGATAAACATCAATTGCATTTTATTATGATAAAGACAAGGGGAGTTTACAGCCAAGCCTTGATGTTGAGGCTCTCCTTTGGCAGGTCTGTATCCAAGCATGTTTGCAACACCCTAATACAAAAAGGTCTAAGATCTCACTATGTTCTTAACACACAAAAACAATCACACTCTAGACTATTCTCCCTAAGCTATGGTTGTTTCTTCTCTCTATGCTAACTCTAACTAAGGCAGTAGATGTGAAGGAGTTTTCCTTATATAAAAATGGAGGAGGAGGTTATGGGCCTTCAAATAATGGGAAAATAACTCATCCTTTGGAGTAGTTCCTATTTCTTGGGAACAAGAATCCCAAAGGGGAATTCCTTGGCCATATCCTCAAAAAAAACTTCCAGCTCGCTGTCTCGAGAAGCTTCATTTCTATTTTAAAAACTTTCCAAAAGAGGATTAGCGCAGGTCCAACATTCAGACAGAGCACTGATCGTTGCGGGTCTTAGTGAAAATATTTGCTATCGGCGTGGGTCAGACACTGAGACAAAGCGCCAACCTTGAAAACTAGGCTTATATAGGGATCTTCCAGAAAAGTTGTAAACGGAGATGAATTTGTAGACAAAGTGTGGTTCAGGCGTATGTATTCCATGTTTGGAAAGTACACAAGGGTCACTATATGGGTCCTCCAGGATCAAGGAACGGGGAGTACTGGGACAGTAACAAATTTTTGTGTAACACTAACGTTTATTTCTAAGTTTATGTGGTTGTGCCTTTTTGCAGAGACCTCCGTCTATGTTGTGGAGTAGGGCTGAAATTGCCCCCTTTCTCTCCTTCAGTCCCTAGTTCATCCCAAGTGACAAGCTGAAGCAGATCAACTCCAAAAAATCGCTTTTGCAGGAATTTTCACATATTTCCCATAGACAGGTGCACCCACGGCGTGTGTTCAGAGCTGACCTACGCGCAGACATTGTGCCTGTTTCAGCCTTTTGTGCGGAAAAGACAAAATGATAAATTTCTCCCATATTTCTATATTTTCCTTCTTGTAAAGTACCTGGAAACCCATAATACATCTTCCAGCACTGGTTGAGGTACCCTGTAGCTTGCTAAAGCTCACTCTTATTTGCTTTTGGTAGGCTTGGTGTTAGTTTTATTTCAAGTTGATTTTTGCAAAGTTCACACATAGTTTAAGTAGGGGGAAAATGAGCTTTATTTCCGAAAAAAAATTATGTTTTAAAAATTTAGGTACCAAAACACCTAGATAATTAGCTAAATTAAGTGGCCCAAGCCCACGCATGCTTAGCTAGTTCCTTTTTTCTAGTGTAGAAGTCATTAGTTTAGTTCAATTTTTTCACTAGAATTTCGGGACTAGGATTGAATTTGTCGATAGAAGAGCAAGTAATATTTGTTGCCTTTGCACCCTTCGGTGATGCTAGACAAGCATATGAACACTCACAACTCACCATCTCCCTGTAGTTGATCACATAGATTAACTAGGAAAATTTGAAAGAGGCCCATATCCGTGCATGCTTTTCTTTTGAGCAAGGAACAATAGAACATAGTTTAATAGGGGATTTTGAAAAGGATCATCGCATATCCACACGTTCAAACTATCTGCTTGTTCATTTTTTTCTCACACACATCCAGACACTAATTAAATAAAAGACACCTAAAACTAACTTAACAAAACTCACTAAATTCTCCCCAGAGGGGCCACAAAAGAATTTATAGTTTAAGTGAAGATCAAGGGGGTAGGCATCCAATAAGCCACCTTGATCATTCTTCATCTTGAAACATATAAGTTGACTATTTAGGGAGATATCAAATCCACCTATCAACCCACGGAAAATAAAACCCGAGTGCGGCAGAGACCCGTTTCAGAGGGGGTTAGGCTTAGGCGCAATGTGGGCAGGTATTCGTTGGGGTTACCTGACTCAGATGATACTCAGTACTATTAGTTGAATTACCAAGAAGCCCAAGACTTGAACGCTCACGTGGGACGGTGGTACTTAATGGCCAAAATTAGGGCATCATTTCCCTATAGGTGACGTTGCATACAAGCATTAGATCCTTTACCATTACCTTGGTGGATTTTCTTCGGTTGACTGGGGACATCGCCAGCTCTTACTGGATGTTGTGCCAACACTCGTAAGATATCTTCCCAAGGCCCAATTACATCTGAGTGTGTGAGGATGATTAGGTCTTCTAGGATTTGAGTATCATATGCAAACAAACAAAAACCACATTTTTTTATGGAATGATCACATAGGAATAATTTAAAGGGAAATTTAATTTTATTTTCGCTTTGTTTTATGTATGCAATCGGAATTTTTCTTTGATCATAATCTCCATCCTCTCAAATATTTGCAAAGCCAAACCTAGTTTCCACTAGAACGGACCCAACGAGACCTTGTCGATCTAGACGTCTTTTGGAACTCCCCCATTACTAGGAGGGGTTCCAGGTGTTTTTCCATTTAGGCATCATAGACAGAACGCTACCACCATTATTGGTTCGTCCTTTATTGGGGCATCCTTTGTTGGGAACCCTGGTCCGTCTCCCAACACCACACCACATTCCACTCCTCCCACAACCCCTAAAGGGCATAACAGTGCTACCCATTCGAGAAGCCAGTCAAATACACAATAGGGTACGTCAGAGATAAACCATCTTCCTAACCAGAACATTTGGTTTCACAAGTTGCAATGGCTACAACCTCGCAGTCACCTTTTCTAGTTTCGTTGAATCTACCAGATTTAACCAAGTTGACGAATGACCCCATTGCGCACAACCCCATATAGCCTCCCATGCCCACGAAGCTCCCTTCCTACATTCAAAATTTCAAAGGAAAGCAAGCAGAAGACCCAGGAAATCATGTTATGTCTTTCCCCCTGTGGTGCTCGTTGAACAAAATCGTGGATGATACTATTCTACTGAGACTATTTCAACGCACTTTGATAGTAGTAGCAGTGAAATGGTATGTGGAGAAACCCTCTTCTACACATGGAACCTTTAGCGCCCTTGCCACTGCGTTCTAACCTATTTTCAGTTATCCATCCACCATGATTCTGGAATGGAATTACTGACACACTTTAGGCAAACCCCTGCCATCCATATCTTAGACCATCTCCACGAATTGTAGCGGCATTGTAGTTTATGTAAAGCCAAACTCGACAATTGGGTACTATTAGACCTATTCCTAAAAACTCTCACCGCAGAGATTTTGAAGGATGTGGTGTAACAAAGGCCCATATCTGAAGAGGACTCCATCAGCAAAGCCCGACAACTCGAGTTGATTTATATGCAATCAGGGTATATTTACAATATCATGCTGAACTCCCCGCACCTGCAAACTCACAAAGAATTTCCAGTCGTGTCGAACTCTGCAGATGGTTTAATTGGGTTGTTGACCTAAATATACCCAGGCAATAACATTCAAAACTCCGGTTATACATAAGATTCTACCCAAAACATACCACAACCCGGCTACCAAAGTCATCATATGCCTCCGCAAAATTTGACTAGTAGAGTGTCATTGTATGAACATGGATGACCCTATCCTCTGGCTCACGGTACCCAGTACACAGATAGACATGCTGACGAAAGATATCCCCCCCAATAGCCATTCACAAACTAGGGACTGCATTATGCTCAATCCCCAGCACAAGACCCGCCTATGCAGAATAATGCACACGTGAACTTTGTGCAATCTTCCCAAAACCAACCACACCAACCATATAACCAGGAGAACTATCCTATTAACGTGGTTAACAAAAAAGGGAAAAACAAGCCCAAAGGAGATCCTAGACAGGGGGACAACAACCAGTAGCACCCTCCATGATCTCAGGCTAGAAGCAACCCCAACCAGAATCAAAACCAAGACCCAAGTAATGCCCAATGGTAGAAAAAAAGGCCACCTCTTCGAACAAACCACTCTTGTTCGATCTATGGTGAGTATGGCCATTACACTCGACACTGTCTCAACCTCCCTAAGCTGAAAAAGTTGCAGAATAACCGTAGACAAAGGGGATTAGCCCAGCAGCCAGCAGTCATGCAGGAGCCCTTCCCCATCAAGGGATAGTTAGCACTCAGCAAAAAAATCCCGATGACTCCGGAAAAAATAGCCACGAAATCTACATGACTGGCGAAGAGATGTTTTTTCAAACACGGAATCGAAATTACGTTACCCCACCAGATAACAACATGTCAGGGGCTTGTACAAGTGCACCAACTGCACCTTTGACGATATCAAAGATGCCTATCGAACCTTTGCCAAATATGGCTAAGGGACCAACTAGGTGAGCAAGAAACTATTCCAAAGCAGCCCATAATTATAGCATTGTGGATAATTTAGCTCAATCTCCCACTGCTATGTCAGCTTTGGAAGTTTTACAATCCTTCCCAAAGCAACGGAAAGCCTTGCTTTCTGCGTGAGGCACTATTGACCCTGTCGATAGGCACCAAATGGCTTTTGATTTAGACAAAGCCGTCCCTAGGCTTCCTTTGATGGTCGCCTTTCAGATACCTGTATCAGTCCAAAATATTACCATTCATTGATGTGTCATCGACGAGGGTGCATCCAAATGCATCATTTCAAAGAACGTTTGGCAAAATTTAGGGTCTCCCGAACTAAATCCATTAGACATCACGCTTAGAGCATACGATGGTCGCCCTTCAACTCCCATTGCCCTCTACAGAAACGTCCTAGTCTGCTTAGCTAGAAATATGGTCCTTATAGACATTGAAGTCTTGGATGCCCACTTGAATTATAATATACTTTTTGGTCGGAGTTATATGTATGCCATGTCAGCCATAGCCTCCTTTTTCTTTTGAACTATGATGTTCCCCCATGAGGACCACATCATTATTGTCGACCAATTGACACATAGTGAAAAGCAACCCCTAAAAAATACTAATGTCATTCTACCCTATGTAGATACATCTATAGACACGCTGTCACGGTACCAAGAATATGGGCATGGCCAGTTCAAACCATCGTCCATCCTAGGATCATTACTAGGAGATCCCCCTGTCATACATGAGTCATCAGTTGATGTCACAGGAGCTCCAGTGTGCATGATTTCCACATCAATCGCCGAAGCTACTGAGGACATGAATACAAGCAGTAACGACATTAATTCCTCAGCCACCATAGCCTCTCTAGCCTACTTTGCTTCCCAAACCCCTTTCCTCTATCCCCCAACTGGTTTCGTATCCAAGCAGGTTTTGGAAATAGTGGTGTTACCAAACATATCGTTTGCAATCCCAGTTTTGTATCTCCTTTCCCCTACTGGGATAGGAGCCACACACATCACTGCCACAGGGTTAAATCCCCTCAGCCCTGAGGAGGCCCCACCCATCTAGGAAATGGTTGAAAACATCCCTACAAAGAAAATTACCATTGCAAAATCGATGATTACAACTAAGAAAACTGAGAGAAAAGGAAAGAAGCTAGAAACCCCTGCCACACAATGGGAATCACCAGTTTGTGCCATATGCAACGTAATAGGACACCCTATCCATCTCTTCCTAGAGCTGGATAAATTAAAACCACTTCTCGACTAAGAGGCAGACATTGCGACCCCACGTTCCCATAAAAAGGAACCTGTCACCAAGGGTAAAGGCAAAGCATTGCGTACCAATCAGGCATGCGCTACCTGCAACAATTATGGGCATTATGCCCATCATTTCCTAGAATTCCCACAATATAGGGATGCCTTGCACGCAATCGAGTGATCCTATCAAGAGGATCCCCCCACCCAGTCTTCTGGAGATAAACCTCATACCATCATGTACCCACAGGAGGAACGATAGTCACCAGAAATATGCCTGTTCATATTCCCCCCCCCCCTATCATACGTTGCACGTTGTGCGATGAATGTGGTCACTTCCTCGAATAATGCACAACCCTAGAACTCATCCACATATGGTATCCTATAGAATGGGTTTACTACGTTGGATTTTGGGCAACACAATTCACATGTCCTTTATGCCCTGACAACCACCTTCTGGAAAATTGTCACTATATCCCCCGATTCTGATTAGCACTCACTATCTTGCACTCAGCTATAGTCTGCCTCTCCCAAGAAGATGGCACAGAATCGGAATCCATGAAAATCTCAACAACCCAAGAAGATGTGATGAGCATATCCATCCTATTATTGTCAACTGAAAAGAAACCACTCAGGGAACCCCTGATTACCCCCAACTGCTCTCTGTAAAATACCAACATGTGCATTATATAAAATGCCTAATCATGTGGTCACCATTTGCCCTGATTTAGTAGCATTACGATGCTGGTACCCTGCCAGACCACAAACTGAGCACGACGGGACCCCCATATCTAGGCTATTTTTCCTAGTATGTAAGGGCAATCACTATGGACAACGCTGTACCTATATCCTGCGAGTTCATCCCTACATTGATATGATTCATACAATAGAGAAGAAATGAGATGATGAACTCAAACAATATAGAAAGAACATCACCCCCAGACCATCAACCCCACACCCACATCGGCATAAGGGGAAAACTAGGATGGCGCACCAACCAAACATGACCTAGACCAAACTGAGGATAACATGCGGACTATGTGACTTGAATTACCACCGGGTCAATTAGTGTAAAGAACTTCTTTACACTAACTTCTCTCTAACTAAGAGAAGATCATGCATACCTATTGTTGGATTTTTTCACACTTTCACCAAATATTTGTTAGAGCTTCAGATCTTCATCGCTTCTGCATCTTCATCCCTCTGTCAGAGATCAAAATTCTCTTGTTTCATTTCATTTTAGGTGTCTTACTTAGTCCAGTCAGCTACATTTCATTAGGAGCATGGATCATCTGATGGTAGGGGCTTTTCACTCATGTCCCTCATGCCCTTTACCTGCTGGCCTATTTTTGTTCATTAAAATCATTTACAGTCATTTTTGGTCTCATAGTTGGCAAAGATTCATTTTAGGGTTTTTAGTCTCATTAGGTCTAGGGTTTCGTTAATCCGGTCTTAATAATGTCTAATAATGGTTAGAAGGCACATGAGGAAGTCTGAAATAAGCTTTTACTGCTAAAAATTTCATCATCATATGCTTAATAATGATTTTTCTTCAAAAATCTTTTTGAAGAAAAATAGTCTATTTCATCTTTATGTAATAAATGCAATGTTATTTTCAAGTTTTTCAGTTGTAATAATACTCCACTGGAAACCCTGGTTGCCTTTGCCAAAGCTCCATGCCATCCATTCCCTAAGACGCATGTAAAAATCTCATTATTCACTCCAAAAAGCACAAGGGAAACAAAACATCGTAGTTTAAAGTGAAATGTCAAGTTTCGTTAACATTACAAAGTGGGTATCGTTCTAAATGAAAATCAAAGTCTTTGGTATATATATGATTTTTATGTTTCAACACTTAATTTGCATACCGTAGAAATAGCAAAGGGAGCAAAGGAGAACCCGCGGTGAGCCAAGCAAGCGTTTGGAGTGCCGTACTGTGTTGAAGTTGCAGCGTACGCTGGGCGTGTGTCAAAATGCATCTGTGAGCGCAAAGGCATTGGGTCGACCGCCTCGTGAATTTTTTCCTGCGCGGTGCATTGGAAGGGCGCGGCGCACTGGGTTGGTTGCGCGATGCATTGAGCCGAAACACAAGTTTTTTTCCATTCCTTTCGATCAACAAATTTGCTCGATCTCTCCTTGTTCGAGTAAGTCAAAGTAACTTCTCCATTACCCATAACAAGTGTTTGGTGTTGATATGAGAATTTAAATGCAAAAAATCAAACCCTATTGTCTTGTTTAAGAATGCTCCTAGGGTTTTGAAATTAGTTTTGGGCCAAATATTTCCATTTCTCCACCTTGTTTTTCCCCTCCTTACTGTTTATCTTCTCACCACGGTCCCCTTTTCCTATTCACCTTATATCCCAAAATTCAATCATCCCTATCCCATTCCCATTGTCCCTATACCACTTGTAAATTTCCCTAAAATCCTAAGTTATCCCAAAAAAATAAGTGGCTATCCCTAAACCTTTAACACACAAATTTCAAGTGGCAAATTTCTAATTTCTAATTTCAAAAGTCCATTATTCCCACTACCCTATTCCTCCATATTCCCTCCTATATTACCACATATTTGGAAATCAAATAAAAAAAACCAAAAATCTCATTTTCATCTAAGATAACATAGACATTGCATAGACCTTGGACATCATGGAGACAAATACTGATACATCCTATGACTGAGACAGTGATTCCACCACTGAACTACATGCACCTAGAAGGCCTCATAAGAGTGGCAGACATGTGAGAGAGGAGCCCACCTCATTGGTTGAATTGCAGGCTTGTTCACTTGCCATAACATGTTTCCAATAGTAGTCTTGTTATCAATTTTGTGAAATGATTGCCAGGGTCCATTATCATCAAGAGCTGGCTCATTTGTTTGTGTTGCATTTACATGATGGTCAGGTCACCCTTGCCGGTCTAACATTCACTTTAACACCGGAAACTATCTCTCAAGAAACCGGAATATCGAATGTCGAAGAACAATGGAACCATTATCAGGCCTAGCTTTGTGAAACAACTTAGCAGAGTGTTTCCTTTCCGGTTCCTAAAGGATTCCTATGTGCGTCTGATGAAACTTATTATCAGATATTTCAGTTGTGAGGGCCGATTTTCACGTCTCTATGCCTATCATATCAGGTTATTGATGCATTTTACCAGGGTGAGGATGATGAACCTCCCTTATTTCATGTGCCAGAATATTTAGAGAATGACCACTCTCGTGCATAGGAAAACTCCTGAGCAGCAGTACAACAGTATCTATCACTATGCACTCATTAAGATTGTGGTTGTGCATCAGCTCAACTTGCAGGTTATTTCATAGGAGGATTTCATTTCTAATGATTTCTTCACAGCTCCTCAGGTTCCTTTAGAGGTTGTTCATGAGGCAGGTGAACCTTCATATCAGCATGAGGGTCAGGAGACAAAGACTAGTAGTGTGCCAATGTATGTCACTTATCAAAGAGGCACTGGAGGATTATTTGTAGCAACCTGGTGAGTATTATCTCCACCTGGGGTGGAAGGGGTCTCGCTCCCATCATCAATAGCACAGGTACAGGTACAGGATAGAGGTAAGAGGCCCATGCAAGATGAGGGGCCTTCAGGAGGCCAAGATATAGGTTTCATACTCATTGATGAGGATTTGAGCTCTCCAAGCTCAAAGTTGAGAGAGACTATTCAGGAGCAGAAGGCAGAGATAGACACTTTGTCCGTCAAGTTGCAAAGATCCCAATGGATTATCAACTACCTTGAGTAGTGAAACAAACAGTTGGAAGATCAGGAAACTATCATGGAGTTGCAAAATATCCGTGAGAACCGGCAAGCTGCCCAAAGAAGCCAGACCGAGATGACATCCATTGAGCGAGAGATTGAGGCCAATCGAGAGACTTGGCTTGAGAGGGTCAATATTAATTTGGAGAAGTTTTTGGAGAAGGCCAACAAGGAAAATAACATGTTAAGGCACATGAAGAATCATTATTGGGCGAGAAATCACGTTTGCAAGACACGAATCAAGATCCTGAAGGAAAAGTTAAAGAGGGCATTAAAGCGTCACAAAAGGCATGATAGACTCCAAATTTTAGCCAAAGCTTCTTTGGCCTAGCATAGCGCATGATGGTGGAAATTCAGCCCAAATTTCAAGAAAATTGGGACACTTTTTGTCAATTTCGAATTTTTTGGCCTTAACACAGATTTTCCTGCCCGACGGGTCGCGCCACTTGGCGCACGCTTATGATTGAAAGCTCCTCTTGGATAAAACTTGATATTTTTAGATTTTTCATTAAAAATTATGCATGCTTACCCATTACCTAGATATTTTGACAAGTTTTGGCTTGCCGGAAGGGTCAAAAACGCCCTAAAAATGACCTTTCTGCCCTCTTTTGGACACACAAGAAGCAGTGTTGGGAAAACTCATTTTTGAAGGGGAAAATTGCAACAAAATTCAGAAATTCCACTTGGGTTGGAAAGTAGACAGGTGGATCTTTCCAACGAGCCATCCCACTCAATTTTGACTCGCCCTCAAAAATCAGCTCCAAAGTGGTGCGACGCGCTGTAGGGAATTTTGGCTCGCCACTCAATAACACAAGCTTTTTCTGCCTAGTTTCAGCTGGCTTCTTGACTTGTTTATCTCCAAAATGTAAAGCTCTGATGTAATTTCATGGTTTTTGATGTAATTTTGACAAATTTTACTCATGTGAGTAGATTCATTCATCAAAAAGTGAATTGTAACTGAATGAATCAGTTTCCTATCTTATAGAGGCAAGCTGTTCCATTGCTTATTTTCCAGTTCTTAATTTAGATATTTTTGAAACAACTCCTAAACTAGTGAGCTCGAATTCCCAGAGTAATGTGTTGAAAATATGATGGTGTTGTCCTTGATGGCAACCCACTAAATGAAGATGAAGACTCGGCCCATGACATGTGTTGTCTTTGATGGCAAAAACCACCTGATGAAGTTATTCTTGACTTAATGGACTTGGTAAATGATGTAAATCTGATGTTTGTTGACAATATGATGCTGAGTGTTGTCCTTGAAAGGCAACCCACTTGATGAAGATGATGACAACTTACTTGATGAAGTTGTGCTTGAGAGAATATGTTCCCGATGAAGAAAATATGATGTATCTACAGTGTGTACAAAAGGCAATGAAGAAAGGAATTCAGAATGTGCTCAAAATATGATAAAAAGAGCATGTCTCTAAGTATACGCGTATTTGCCTAAGGAAAGTCGCGTATGCACGCGGAAAAGAACGTGCCAAGTCGCGTATGGGCTAAAGCGCTCAAAAAGTGCAAAACCAGGGGTAACCACCATGGTATTGACCCATTATATTGGGTAATGATCCGCCTAATTGACCCCGTCCAGGTAGTTTTGGGCTCATGGTATTGTTTTGGCCCATGGTATTGAAAAAGGGGCTCATGGTATTGAAAAAGGATAAACCTATATAAGGAGAACAAATTCATTGTGCAGAAGATGAGTGTGGTGCAAGATGTCTGAGCTTGAATGAATACTTCTCTCTGAAGTATATCTGAATGGAAAGGGTTACACTTGAATGATAAATCTGAATGTATGATGCACCAATGATGAAGAAGGGGATCTAGATCTGAATTGCTCTTGTATTTGCTAGATCTCATTATGGAAGGCTTAGATCTGTGATGAGGCGAGCATCTAGGCGAACATCTGTCTGAAGCAAAAGGGTAGATCTGAACTGAATATCTGATCTGATGAAGTATGCTGCTCTGTAATGATTGAAGATCTGTACGCTACTTCTCCGCGGAGGAAAGCCATGCGTATACACGCGACTGCCGAAGATAAAGCGCGCATGCGCAATAAAATATGGGCACACCGTGAGGTATACGCTGGTTTGTGTGGACTAAAGCGCGTATATACGCGACATCGGTAAAGGGAAAGCGCGTATGCAAACTAGGGTTTGCTGAAGCAAGGGGTATGAAATATCTGATCTGTTCTGCTGTGTTTCTGCTATCTGATCTGTGTTGATATGTATCTGTTGGTGATGTATGTTTGTGCTTAAAAGTATGGAAAGGGTCCAGTATGAAAATATGATGAAATGTGGCCTGCAAGTGGTGTTCTATTAAAGTTGTTGGATCCAGTGTGAAAATTGATGAAACGTGGTCCAAGGTGGTGCTGAGGGTTGTAGCCTTCAGTCAGGGGGTTGTAGCTCCCTTCCAGGTGAGGCTGGTAAACGAGAGCAGGGGGTCGTAGCTCCCTTCCAGGAGAGGCTGGTAAACGAGCGCAGGTGGGTGCCTGCGTGCTGGTCAAGTCTGCGATATACGCGACTTCAGCGAAGAGAAAGCGCGTATGCGCAATAAAATATACACTGAGGTATACGCTGGTTTGTGTGGACGGAAGCGCGTATATACGCGACATGAGTGAAGTGAAAGCGCGTATGCAAACTAGGGTTTGCTGAAGCAAAGGGTATGAAATATCTGATCTGTTCTGCTGTGTTTCTGCTATCTGATCTGTGTTGTTAAGTATCTGTTAGTGATGTATGTTTGTGCTTAAAAGTTTGGAAAGGGTCAAGTCTGGAAATATGATGAAATGTGGCCTGCAAGTGGTGTTCTATTGAAGTTGTTGGATCTAGTGTGAAAATTGATGAAACGTGGTCCAAGGTGGTGCTGAGGGTTGTTGCCTTGGTCCGGGAGATTAGCTCCCTTCCGAGGAGAGGTGAGAGAGTAACGAATCGGGAGGTTGGAGCTCCCTTAGCCCCTTCCCGAGAGAGAAATTTGATAACCAGCGCGGTGGGTGCACTGCGTCTTTGGTCAGTACTTGACACTGTATATTTATAAGATGTTTTCTACATAATAAATATTGGTACAAACAAGCTGACGGTGGTTTTCTCTAGATTTGGGTTTCCACCTAAAAAAATCAGTGTTCATGTGGAATAGCAGTGCTTGATGGTTTATTCTGTTCTTACTGCAAATTTTTACTGTTTATTGAACATCTGATGAATGAATGATGGAATAATATAAGTGAAGATTTAATGACAGATCTAGATCTCTGTGTATACGCTAGTTTCATAAAGGGGATCCGCGTATATACGCAAGTTTACTGAAGGAAAGTAGCGTATGGGTTTTAAGGAATGATGATTTGGTGCTGCGATGAAATGCCGGATTCACCCCCTCTCAGTATTTTCCCAACAATTGGTATCAGAGCAGGTCCTTCTGCAGAAGCTTGATCGCTTGAAGGAGATCCGTCGCAATGGGAAGTCAAGAAGGAGTGATGTCTATAAAGCCACCTCTATTCAATGGAAGCAATCTGATATTCTGGAAGGTATGAACAAAAGCATATTTGCAAAGTCTTGGTGCAGATGTATGGGCAATCGTGGAAGAAGGTTATCAATACCTAGCAAGTATTCCTACTGATGCAGCGGAAAGGAAGAAGTATGAAATCAGTGCCAAAGCAGTAAATGTCTTATTAGGAAGCATGTCTGAACCAGAATTTGCTAAAGTGATGCAGCTACATTCAGCAAAAGAAATATGGGACAAAATCATTCTAAACTATGAAGGAGACACAAAGGTAAAAAGTGCAAAACTCCAAACTCTTAGAATTGAATATGAAAATTTGAAGATGCATAGTGATGAGAGTGTTGCCAGTTTCTTTCTTTGTCTGGATGATATTGTAAATCAAATGAGAAATTTGGGTGAAACCATAACTGATACTACCCTGGTGGAAAAGGTCTTAAGATCCTTGACTTCAAAATTTGACTCTAAAGTTTCAGCTATTGAAGAAAGGCAAGATCTGCAATCGCTTACTATTGTTCAATTACATGGTACTCTGATTGCTTTTGAAATGAGACAAGGAGGTCCTTCTCAAATAAGAGAAGCTGCTTTTAAGGCATCTACAAAAGGAAAGGAAAAGGAGGTTGTCAAAGAATCCAGCTATGTATCCGATGAAGAAGAAGCAAATTTCGTGAAAAAGCTCCAACTAGGTACTGGAAGATTCAAAGGTAAGCTTCCCTTCAAATGTTTTGAGTGTGGTAAAGTTGGTCATTATGCTGCAAAATGTCCTTATAAAAGAAAAGAAGTAGTAAGAAGGAATAAGAACCGATCTAGCTCTAAGAAAAGTTACTATGCTAATGAAGATAGTGATGAGTCATCTAATAGTGAGGAAGAATGTGAAGAAGATCTTAGACTTCTCATGGCATTTGAACAAAAGGAAGAAAAGGATACTTTTATGGATGCTCTAGAGGAAAATGATTTTCTTGAAGAAAATAATCAACTCAAACTACGCTTAGAAGAACAAAAGATAATCAGAGAGACCATTGAAAAGCAGCTTGAAGAAGCAAAGAAACATATTGAAAAACTAGAATGTGAAGTGGTAAGTCAAAGAAAAGAAGTTGAGAAAGCAAAAACCTTGAATCTTAGATTTGATAAAGGATATGAAACCTTAGATGAGATCATCAAGGTACAACGTTCTCCTCTTATAAAGACGGGTCTTGGATATACCGAAGAATCTTCTCAAACTTCAGCACCAAACTATCTAAAAGCAGTTACAGGTGGTTTACATCATTCAGCCACTCAGCAAGGGAATAAAGGATCTCTACAGGGAAAGCAGGACCATCTCAATTCAAGGAACACTAACAGGGATAACTTTCAAAGACACTACAACCAACAGGTAAATTCAAATAGAAGATTCCATGATCGCAGAAATTTCTACTTCAATGGGCAATGTTTCACTTGTCACAATTTTGGTCATAAAGCTTTTCAATGTGTTGCATATAAAACCATCATGACAAGAGAAGCAAGAAATAAAAGGTTGGATACTGAACCAAAGAAGAATACCTATAACAATTTTTCTCCTCTTCAAAGTGAAGTTGAATGCACTTATTGTAATAACTTTGGCCATGAAGAATCTGAATGCGGGAACAAGATCCAGCCAAAAGAACATGTTCCCTCAAGCTCTAAAATATGGAAAAAGAAAGAACCACCAGTTGAAAATTGTGGGATAGCATTATTTGCGGAAGGTGAAGAAAATCAATGGTACATCGATAGTGGGTGCTCAAGACACATGACAGGTGACAAAAGAAAACTTCATACTTATAATGCTCTAGAAAAGGAAAAGAAAGTTACATTTGGAAATGATACTCTTGCTGTAATTAAAGGAAAAGGGTCAGTATTTCTAAAAGAAAAGGTGAAGGCTAAAGATGTCATGTATGTGGATGGATTAAGGCATAACTTGTTAAGTGTTAGTCAAATGTGTGATCAAGGAGCAGAAGTGGTCTTCAGTTCCAAAGAATGTGTGGTTCGTGATCTCGATACAGGTAAAATCATTATAAAAGGAAAAAGAAATCCAAGCAACCTGTATGTACTAAACGGCATAGATCAATGTTACTTAAGCAAGTCTTCAGAGAATTGGCTATGGCATAGAAGGCTGGGGCATCTGAGTTTCTCTCAAATCAACAAAGCAAGCAGACTTCAAGCTGTTCGTGATCTTCCCAAGGTCAATCTTCCGGAAAGTACCATATGCAAATCTTGTCAATTTGGTAAGCAGACCAGAGTACGATTTAATGCCAAAGAAGGTTCATCAGGTAAGCCTCTTGAACTCATTCATAATGATATCTGTGGACCTATGAGGAAAAAGTCATTACGTGGGGAAGAATACTATATCTTATTTATTGATGACTACTCTAGAATGTGTTGGATCGGGTTCATTAAACACAAAGATCAAGCACTTGAAAAATTTCAGAGCTTCAAAGCATTGGCAAAAAATGAATTAGATCTAAAAATCAAGTGTCTTAGATCTGATCGAGGAGGAGAATATTCATCAAATGAATTCTTTGATTTTTGTGAACAGCATGGCATTAAAAGACAGTTCTCTGTAGCAGGCACTCCACAACAAAATGGTGTAGCAGAAAGAATGAATAGAACAATTGTTCAAATGGCTAGAGCTATGCTTGCTGATTCTGATGTTCCTGACATGTTCTGGAGTGAAGCATCACATACAGCAGTTAACATTCTCAATAAGGCTCATGTTCGGGTAAATAGTGACAAAACTCCATATGAACTTTGGTATGGCAATTCTCCCACTGTGAGGCATTTTAAGGTTTTTGGAAGTAAATGCTTTATAAAAAATAATGATGAAAAGCTTGGCAAATTTGAACCTAGATCAGATGAAGGGATATTTCTTGGTTACTCATCATCAAGCAAAGCATTCACATGTTACAATAAAAGGCTTCGAAAGGTTGTTGAATGTATTGATGTTGTTATTGATGAGTCTCCTGCAGCTCCTAAAGAAGAAAAACAAACAACAAAAGAAGATGATAGCGACATATGGCCTTCTACATCAGATAGCAATGATATAGGCAGTGGATCCAATGAAGAACCTGAAGATGATCTATCTGAAAAAGCTCCATCCAGATATGTTCAAAAGAATCATCCTAAATCTCAAATTTTGGGTGACAAGGAATCTGGTGTACGAACAAGGAGAACTCTTGTAGGATCTTCTAATCATTTGGCACTCATATCCACAATTGAACCACACAATGTCAATGAAGCTATAAAATATGAATGTTGGAGGCAAGCCATGGATGAAGAACTTGTTCAAATTGAAAAGAATGACACTTGGGATTTGGTTCCAAGACCTCATGATAAAAATGTCATTGGAACTAAATGGATTTTCAAGAAAAAGTTAAATGAGAATGGGGATGTTGTAAGAAACAAAGCTAGACTGGTTTGCAAAGGGTATACTCAACAAGAAGGTATAGACTTTGAAGAAACTTTTGCTCTTGTAGCTAGACTTGAAGCCATCAGAATGTTTCTTGCTTTTTCAAGTTATCAGCAAATCAAAGTTTATCAAATGGATGTTAAATCTGCTTTTCTTAATGGTGATCTAGAAGAAGAAGTATATATAGAACAACCGGAAGGATTCATTTTGGGAAATGATGCAAATCTTGTTTGTAGACTTAAAAAGGCTCTATATGGTCTCAAACAAGCTCCAAGGGCTTGGTATTATCGTCTTGACAAATATTTTCATCAACAAGGATTTTCAAAGGGGTCTGCTGATAGCAACTTATACACAAAAGTTGAAAATGACAAACTATTGATTGTGGTTGTATATGTTGATGACATCATTTTTGGGAGTAACGAAGAATCTATGAGTCAAAAATTTGCCTCTGTCATGCAGCAAGAATTTGAAATGTCTCTACTTGGGGAACTAACATTCTTTCTTGGCTTGCAAGTGCATCAAGCTGAAGATGGTATATTTCTATCACAAACAAAATATCTTAAGCAAATTCTGAAGAAGTATGGCATGGAAGAATGCAAACCTATAAGTACACCAATGATAACCGGATGCAGTCTCAGTTCTAATGATGATTCTCCCACAGTGAATCAACCAGAATACAGATCGATGATAGGAAGTCTGCTTTATCTCACAGGGACTAGACCAGACATCATGCATGCAGTTGGGATTGTAGGAAGATTCCAAGCTAATCCAAAAGAGTCTCATCTTCAGGCTGTCAAAAGAATTTTCAAATATCTACAAGGAACTCAAGATTTTGGTCTATGGTATCCGAAGAATGCTGATCTTACTCTTCATGCGTACACTGATGCAGATTGGGCTGGAAGTGTTGATGATCAGAAAAGCACTAGTGGTGGTGCATTTTACATGGGGCCCCGGTTAGTATCTTGGTTCAGCAAGAAGCAAAATTCTATTGCCCTATGAACAGCTGAAGCAGAGTATGTAGCTGCCGCATCTTGTTGCACTCAACTCCTATGGATGATGCAAACCTTGCAAGATTTTCAAATCAAATGTGCAACTCCTATCTCCATTATGTGTGATAATACAAGTGCCATCAGTATCTCAAAGAATCCTGTTATGAATTCGAAGACCAAGCACATTCCCATCAAGTATCATTTCTTACGTGAACAAGTGCTTGAACAAACGGTGAAGTTGGAGTATGTTCCCTCCAAAGAACAAGTTGCTAATATCTTTACCAAACCTCTGCCCAGGGAAGCGTTCGAGTATCTAAGACAGAAGCTGGGAGTGTTCTCTGCCAGTCAAAAGAACAAATCTGCATAATTTTTAGAAGATGGTAGTGGATACGCGGGTTTCCTGAAACACAGTCGCGTATATACGCGAGTTCCTGCACAGAAAGCCGCATATGGTTGGTTGCTAACAATTTTTGGTTGGTTCAGCTCTCTTCAGCACAGCTGCTGTGATGTTTGGTATCTCTGGTGGTGTTCCAGTTCTCATAAATCTGTTTCTAATGTTTTGATGAAGATGCCTTGATGTTTTGTTGGTGAAAGTGTTCAGGATGCACAAACTAAGGGGGAGCCTTAGTCATATGAAAAGGATGCATGGATGCACAGATTCAGGGGGAGCATTAGCGTTGCTGAGTATAATGCATTGTTGGCATTATGGTGGTTCTGATATATGATCTCTCTTGAGGTCTTTTTGGTATTGATTATGAAAATTCATATTTGTATTTTGATGAAAAGGTCTGGTTGAGACCCATGATGTAAAATTGTAATATTCAGTCATGTAAGGACTTGTCAAATTTGTAAACCCACTTGGTTGGGTAGCTGAGTTGAAATATGTAAACCCACTTGGTTGGGTACTTGAGTCTTATATGTAAATCCACTTGTTTGGATATTTGATGTAAGTATGAGTCTTTGGTGATAGGACGTTCATAGAGTCATGTACTTCATTGAAAAACATGTTTGAAGATTCAGCATGAACTCAGGGGGAGCTTGGTCACTTCAGTATATATCAGATCTGCAGAACGCTTCTTCTACATGAGGAGAAAAGGGGGAGAGTGTGTTGGTTTTGATTCGCCCTTTGCCCTTGATGTCAAAGGGGGAGAGTGACATGGTGTTTGAATGAAGAGAAAGAATGGTGTCAAAAATGGGGAGAGTGACATGGTGTCATTGTATTCTTAATGTACCTATCTGTTGTGGTAACCAAACACCATCGTGGTTGCCATCAAGTCCAAAGGGGGAGATTGTTGGCAATATGATGCACAGTGTTGTCCTTGATGGCAACCCACTGAATGAAGATGAAGACATGAGATTGTTGACTTGTGTTGTCCTTGATGGAAATCCACCTGATGAAGTTATTCTTGACTTGATGGACTTGGTAAATGATGTAAATATGATGTGATATGATGTTTGTTGACAATATGATGCTGAGTGTTGTCCTTGAAAGGCAACCCACTTGATGAAGATGATGACAACTTACTTGATGAAGTTGTGCTTGAGAGAATATGTTCCTGATGAAGAAAATATGATGTTTCTACAGGGTGTACAGAAGGAAATGAAGAAAGGAATTCAGAATGTGCTCAAAATATGATGAAAAGAGTATGTCTCCTTGTATACGCGGATTGTCCTAGGGGAAGTCGCGTATGCACGCGGAAAAGAACGTGCCAAGTCGCGTATGGGCAAAAGCGCTCAAAAAGTGCAAAACCAGGGTAACCACCATGGTATTGACCCATTATATTGGGTAATGATCGCAGCCCTAATTGACCCCGTCCAGGTAGTTTTGGGCTCATGGTATTGTTTTGGTCCATGGTATTGAAAAAGGGGCTCATGGTATTGAAAAGGATAAACCTATATAAGGAGAAGAAATTCATTGTGAAAATCATGAGTGTGAGAGCAAGATGTCTGAGCTTGAATGAATACTTCTCTATGAAGTATATCTGTATGGAAAGGGTTACACTTGAATGATAAATCTGAATGTATGAAGCACCAATGATGAAGAAGGGGATCTAGATCTGAATTACTCTTGTATTTGCTAGATCTGATTATGGAAGGCTTAGATCTATGATGAGGCGAGCATCTAGGCGAACATCCGTAAAGCAAAAGGGTAGATCTGAGCCGAATGTCTAATCTGATGCAGTATGCTGCTCTGTAATGATTAAAGATCTATACGCTACTTCGCCATGGAGGAAGCGCGTATATACGCAGCTTCGCTGAAGTAAAAGCGCGTATGCACAATAAAATATACACTGAGGTATACGCTGGTTTGTATGGACAGAAGAGCGTATATACGGCTGGTTTGTGTGGACGGAAGAGCGTATATACGCGACATCAGTAAAGGGAAAGCGCGTATGCAAACTAGGGTTTGCTGAAGCAAGGGGTATGAAATATCTGATCTGTTCTGCTGTGTTTCTGCTATCTGATCTGTGTTGATATGTATCTGTTGGTGATGTATGTTTGTGCTTAAAAAGTATGGAAAGGGTCCAATATGAAAATATGATGAAATGTGGCCTGCAAGTGGTGTTCTATTGAAGTTGTTGGATCCAGTGTGAAAATTGATGAAACGTGGTCCAAGGTGGTGCTGAGGGTTGTAGCCTTCAGTCAGGGGGTTGTAGCTCCCTTCCGGGTGAGGCTGGTAAACGAGATCGGGGGGTCGTAGCTCCCTTCCAGGAGAGGCTGGTAAACGAGTCGTAATGAGTTCTTCCAGTGAGGCCAAACGAGCGCAGTAGTGCCTCGTGTGTCGGTCAGTCACACAAAGACATATGTTGTAATATGTTTTCTTCTATAATAAAATATTGAAGGTCGAGTAAATCGCAATGCAAGGTTTTCTCCACTTGGGTTTCCACCTAAAAATCCTTGTGTTCATGTGTGATGCTTTGTGTGATGGTTTATTCTCGTCTTACCGCACATGTTTACCGCTTATCAATATCTCGATGAATAAATGATGGAATGGTTTATGAAGATCAAATGACATATTTAGATCTCTCGTATACATGTAGTTTCATGAAGGAACCGTGTATACTTAGCTTACTCAAGGAAAGTAGTACATGGGTTTTAAGGAATGAAAAAGTCAAAGTTTTGGAATTGTCAGAACACCGCATTCACTTCCTTGATTTTCCAACAAACATGGGGATGATTTATTCTGTCTATATCTTGTATTTTCTCAGTCATTTTCAAGGTTGGACACTTGGGATTGCTTTGAGCTTCATTGTACATTTCATCTCTGCATTTTGGAAAAGGAATAGACCAGGGTTTGCAGAACTCTTTGGGATCCATGTGGCTCTATGTTTTGATGGTGTGTTTCTCTTTGTGATTGTAATTTTACTGATGTTTCATGTGTATCATATTCCTTCTCATTTCTTCTTAAGTTAAACAAACAAGTAATAAAGGTGGAATTCATTAGATTTGTAGTGCTCTACCTTGAGTTTTGTTTAATTTTTCATGTTTTCAACTGTCTGAAGAGGATTCTTGAAAGCCTCTTGCCCTCTTCAACCCCTCACCGGTCAGAGCTATCCATTGCATTCAAATTCGAAGCATCAAAACAATTTCTTTTCTTGCCCCATTCAGCTCTTTGCAAAACTGATCATTTCCCGGACCCAAAATCTGCCCTTCCCTTTGATTCCAACAAAAACCATTAAAATCAAATCAAACCCTTTTACATATATACCTAGCCTAAAATCAGCCTTTATTTCAAGTCATCTCAAGCCTCACTGATTATTCTTGCTGAGATTGACGAGGAGAGAGCCCTCTCCCGATCTAGTAGGGCTAGCTACTAGATTAGGCGTGGTTTGATGTTACCCTAGAGTCTGCCTTCCTTCAGCCTGAGGTAGATTTAGGCAATAACATAGTGGCGACCATACTGGGGAACACAAAATGGTTTTCTTGTTAGTGTTATTCATTTTATAAGCTACAGACAGAGCCTGAAGTTATGCCAGGTAGCCTTCGAAATGCTCTTTCTTTGCATTAGCGAAAGTAGATAAACGCTGCTTCAGTCAATCTCCGGTCTAGTTTGTAAATGTAACATCTGACTTGTAAATTTCCCCCAGTACATCAGATCGTTCTAGACTTTTGGATGATGAGTTTAGAATTTGATAGGCTAAACAAGTTGGTTTTGTCCCTTTGATTTTTGAAAATAATTCAACACACTAGCTTCCAGACGACATACCAGAGAAAATTCGGATCCTGATCCACCTCCTGTGTATGAAAATCCCAATATTATTTCGAGAATCCTTTGTCGAGAAAGTCCTGTGATTCCTGTGTTCAAATCTCATTCATGTCCCGTTGTTTTTGAGTATCTTGAAGATCTTGAGTTTGATGAAAAATTTGAGTTGTCGTTGTTTGAGACTAAGTCTGAAAGTGATATTGGTTCTACTGTCCTAAATCCAGAGTTTATCAAATATCTTGAAATTGAACAGGCTAATAGATCCATTGATAGTTACATTTTGAATATTCAGAATTCCATTGTGGCAACAAATATCCCTGAATTCATAGAGTCTGCATCTGCAACTCTTGGGTCATCAACAATTACATCTGGTTCACAAATTCCTACCGAGCCTCCTTTCATTCCTACCACTACCGTGCAACCATCTATCTCTGATCAATAATCTGCAGTAGTATCACCTCCATCCACACATGTACAAGCGCTACATAGTCCAATATGTCAGACTAAATATGATGTGCCTCATATAGACCAAAGATATGACTGGCGTAGCTCAGATCTCATCCCTCCGCGTAGATTAACTTCTCGTTGCATTTCATTTTAGGTGTCTCACTTAGTTTAGTCAACCGCA
>JAXQQM020077537.1:0-14379 GCA_034641835.2 Pinus albicaulis
CGTTTTACCTTGCATCAAAAATAGGTATGTTGTTCCACTATGCATTTGTGTTCACTGTCCAACTTCACATTGGGATCACCAGCTGAATTTATGTCCATGAAAGAATCATACATCAGTTGTGGTGTACTAGATCACTTTCTCATACTATCAAGATCACTTTCTCTACAAGCCCTATCAAAGTGATTCACTATGTCTTTTAATCATTGCTGAAGATGCCTTCTGTCACTCTTCAAATTCGCAGGTTGAGCATTTATCATTTACAACGATTTACTAAATTCTATAGCAAGATACTCACCTCCCAATTACTAAGGGCTCTTATCACTCAACTTGGTGCTATTCTAAGAGTTATGTCTAGTATTTTGAGTGTCTTTATGCTTGTTGATTTACATTTTTCTGTAGTCATATTCCATTTCCAGATTGTCTCTCATGAAGACCTTGACAAGACCACTATTTTAAGTAGTAAAATCACCAACTGATTTGGACAAGACCTACCCACTTATGATCCAAACAAATCCATTTGAAACTAGGAAAATCATAGATAATCAAAATGCATAAAATCCAAAAACAAAATAACATAAAAAAGCACACCTTTCTTAAATCCTAATCCTAAAAATTCTCAATGTCTAATTGGATCTGAAATAGCCAAAAAAATACCAGAATGTATCAAACCAATGGTAGACTTCAACTCTAGCATTTCTCATACTTGGACAATACCTAGCATAGTGTTTCTCATACTTGGACAATACCTAGCATGGAAGTTGGGTTCAATCCCACGGGTCAAAATTTGAGCAGATGCAATAGTTGGTTGTCAAGAAAATGTCTCCCTGCCAAAGACACTTATTTTTCAAATTCCAGAAACACATCAATGCATAGTTAATAGAAATGTTGATGTCAATTGAATGACAATTTGGAGATAGTGAAGGATCCAAGCACCCGATTTGATACATGAATTAAAGTAAAGCCCACATTCGTTTAAGTGATTCCAATGATGAAATTGCTTGATGGTATAACACTGCAAGCTAACATTATTTAACCAAGTTGGGGAATCTTGCAATGGAAAACCTAGAAACATCAACAAATAAATGGTGGTTCAAGAGAGGTGGAAAATGAAAGAGCCATTAAAACGAATAATTTGTATTTAAACCCACAATAATTCTACAGGTTAAAACATCTCTTGATAAACAAATATGCATAATCCCGACAAAAGCTTATAGCAATCTATATCCATTAAGCCCGTACCATGATTTGGCAATCACCAATATTATCAGAGTTCAGTCACACTTTTCGTATCAGAATTCTATCACTAACTAATTCAATCAGCGATAATATGTTAAGCCCTATGATGAGATTCTAAGTCCTATAATTTTAATATTAAATCTCAGAAGTAACGGCAGATCCATTAAAATGATCACAGTCCATAGTAATGGGAACGACACTCAACTCTGAGATACTTAATGTTGGATTTCCAAATCTGTACACTGAAATTAAGTGCTCCAAGAGAATAAGCTGATATTTAATGTCGGATTATTATTAAGAGCTAATAATAATCTATACATATTTTTATTCACTTTAAAATATGTACAAATTGAGTGAGATTCATAATATAGGAATTCTTTGACTCTCCACTTGCTTAAACACTTTCTCTCATTCTCCACTCTAACATTCCTCATAGGATTACACAGATTTATAAAAGTAGATCTGAAGTTAATTTTGGTTTCACAACTTAAACTAGCTCCTACTAACTCCTACAATCTCTATAGATCCCAAAAATCCTCCCATCGTCCACAAATTGTTCACCTAATGCTCAAATCTCTCCAACTCTACCAAATATTCTCTAGATCTCTTCTAAACAATATATATAATTACAATAATTCGTATTCTCATACATTTCTCCTAGAAACATATGAAAATACTTTCAAACTAAATAATTAAATCTAACTTGAGAAAACCTAGGTTAGATTATCATGCATCAATCTCCTCCTGTAAAATAAGGTCATGGTCTCCTCATCATATGCCTTCATAAACTGATTAAACTCTTCGAGGAACCCAAACTTTAATTTGTCCTTAATCATTTGTTCTATCATGTTCTTTTTGTTATGTTGTTCCCTTCTTCTGAATTCCATGCTTCTAAACTTTATGTCGTAGTTCTCTTTCTTCAGTAATTTTCAATCACTATCATCCTTCCTTTTGTAGAAATTATACAATATGCATGTATATATTGGGTTCACCCAATATAACAATGTGCTAAAGTTAAATACTTAATCACTTCTACAAATCTTTTCGAAATTTAAAATGCAATTTCCAATCGCATGAATATGAAGAAATATCAATCACACACAACACATATAACTTCCCGGGGAAAGCTTACAACTAAAAAACCCATTATATTATATTTTATATTATATCATGGATCAATTAAAAATTTCATACAAAAATCTTCTCACAAGATCCCTCGGTACATCAGCTAATTGTCTCACACTGTGATACAAAAATTGGCAAATCACTTAGCCAATTCAGTGTCTTCAAACAGCCTGTCGTCACTGTGAAATCCGTGCTGAAAGAAATTACTAAATTGATGCCTTCTTGTGTGCCTTGATTGTGCAAGTATCAAGGGCACATCCAACATGTGTGTGCTTGCATGTGTTCAAGCGGATAATGTCACAACTGATAGTTTACTTCCCTTTCACCTAGAACTCAACTGGGTCTCCACTGGATCTAGCATGCATGCAGTTAATAATATTAAATATTCAGTTGCATGTGAGATCACTACATGTGAATTAATTAATATTTAATTCAATTGATCTCTCACTAGTGTATCTTCAGTTACAACTAGCACAACAGAGTTGAACTCGCTTAACTGAGTTAAACTATTTACAACTTTCACAAACTCATGCACCACTTCACTTCCAAATTTGTTACAACTAGAATCACTCAGTTACAACTAGGACTATTTTGCATGTCCCACTAACCAACATCTAACTCAAGATTCACTTACCTAATTGATTTTCCACTTCAGTTAACTATTTTCAAGTCCACATTCAGAATAGATTACAGTTTAATGTCCATCTAAATTAAGGGATAATAAAAATAGACATGGACCTAAAAATAACCTGTGGTCCCCACCCTAGTGTAGGTGCTTAATATTCACTAGGATCATGGGTGCCAAAAAAATTTCTTGTTGAATCTCAACACTCCCTCTCAACAAGAAAGGGTCTATCATTCATCCCGATCCTGTCTCTATTGTATTCGAATTTTCTCCTGGTGAGTGCCTTCGTCAGAATATTTGCATCGTGATATTTTGTGGGAATTTATTGAAGCAACATAATTCCTCTCTGCACACAATCGTTGAGATGATGGTACCGGATATATGTATGCTTCAACATATCATGAAATACAAGATTAATTGAGAGTTTAATGCAACTTTGATTATCACAATGAATCACTATCGGATCCATCTGAGAACCAAACAAACCAGCCAAGATCTTTCTCATCCAAATAGCCTCCCATGTAGCTTGACTTGCAGCCATGTATTCCACTTCAACTGAACTGAGTTTCATGGATCTCTCCTTCCTTCTGTACCAAGAAACAACTATAGATTCAATGCTAAAGATCCTCCCTGACATGCTCTTTCTGTCTGATGGCCTTCCAACCCAATCTGCATTCGTGAAGCCATACAAATTCAATCCGTCCATGTGTCTGTACCATAAACCATACTCTAATTTTCCCCTCAGGTATCTCAGGACATGCTTCCCCACCTTCCAAAAGAGTTTGGTAGGATTAACCATAACTTGAATCAGTTGGTTAACCGCATAGAAAATGTATGGTCTCATGTTCACTAGATACATTAGGGAACCCACTAACTATTGATAGATAGTAGCATCCACTACCTCTCTCGAAGTAGCATCCTCTTTCTAATTTTCTGGAAGAGGAGTATCCATGGGTTTGCAACTCTCCATGTTAAATTTACCCAATATCTCCTTTACATACTTGTCTTGAGATAGAAAAATTTCACCACCCGTTGCCTTATTTCCATCGTAAGGAAATAATGAAGGAGGCCCATACCCTTCATTCTCCACTCTAACATTCCTCATAGGATTACATAGATTTAAAAAAATAGATCTAAAATCAATTTTGGTTTCACATCATAAACTAGCTCCTACTAACTCCTACAATCTCTATAGATCCCAAAAATCCTCCCATCATCCACAAATTCTTCACCTAATGCTCAAATTTCTCTAACTTTACCAAATATTCTCTACATCTCTCCTAAACAATATATATAATTACAATAATTCATATTCTCATACATTTCTCCTAGAAACCTATGAAAATACTTTCAAACTAAATAATTAAATATAACTTTAGAAAACCTAGGTTAGATTATCATGCATCAATCTCCTCCCGTAAAAGAAGGTCATGGTCTCCTCATCATATGCCTTCATAGACTGATTAAAATCTTCGAGGAACCCAAACATTAATTTTTCCTTCATCATTTGTTCTGTCATCTTCTTATTGTTATGTTGTTGTCTTCTTCTGAGTTCCATGCTTCTAAAATTTATGCTGCAGTTCTCTTTCTTCTGTAATGTTCAATAACTATCATCTTTCCTTTTGTAGAAATTATACAATATGCATGTATATCTTGGATTTACCTGATCTAACAATGTGATAAAGTTAAATATTTAATCACTTCTACAAATCTTTTCGAAATTAAAAACACAATCTCCAATCACATGAATATGAAGAAAGATCAATCATACACAGCACAGATAATTTCCTAGGGAAAGCTTACAGCTAAAAACCCCACTATATTCTATTGCATATTATATCATGGATCATGTAACAATTACATACAAAAATATTCTCACAAGAGCCCTCAGTACATCAACTAATTAGCTCACACTCTTATACAAAAAATGGCAAATCCCTTAGCCAATTTACTGTCTCGAGACAGCCTAGCTTCACTGCGCAATCCCTGCTCAAAGAAATCCCTGAATTGATGCCTTCTTGCGTGCCTTGACTGCACAAGTATCATGGGCACCTCCAATGTGTGTGTGCTTGCATGTGAGATCACTACATGTGAATTAATTAATATTTATTTCACTTTATCTCTCACTAGTGTATCTTCAGTTACAACTAGCACAACAGAGGTGAACTTGCTTAACTGAGTTAAGCTATTTACAACTTTCACAAAGTCATGCACCACTACACTTCCAACTTTGTGACAAATAGAATCACTCAGTTACAACTAGGATTATTCTGCATGTCCCACCAGCCAACATCTAACTCGAAATTCACTTACCTATTTTATTTTCCACTTCAGTTAACTATTTTCAAGTCCACATTGAGAATAGATTACAGTTTAATGTCCATCTAAATTAAAGGATAATAAAAATAGACATCCACCTAAAAATTGCTTGTGGGCCCCACCCTAGTGTAGGTGCTTAATATTCACTATGATCATGAGTGCCAAAATAATTTCTCGTTGAATCTCAACACTCCCTCTCAACAAGAAAGGAATTATCCTTCACACTGATCCTATCTCTATGGTATTCGAATTTTCTCCTGGTGAGCACCATCGTTACAATATCTGCATCCTGATATTCTGTGGGAATGTATTAAAGCAACATAATTCTTCTCTACACACAATCTCTGAGATGATGGTACCAGATATTTGTATGCTTGGACCTATCATGAAACACAAGATTAATCAAGAGTTTAATTCAACTCTGATTATCACGATGAATCACTATCAGATCCATCTGAGAACCAAACAAACCAAACAAGATCTTTCTCATCCAGATAGCCTGACATGCAACTTGACTTGCAGCCAAATATATTAATGCAGCTTGACGTGTAACTTCAAGGTTAACTCTACCAAATATTCTCTATATCTCTCCTAAATATATATATATATATATATATATATATATATAATTACAATAATTCGTATTCTCATACATTTCTCCTAGAAACATATGAAAATACTTTCAAAATAAATAATTAAATCCAACTTGAGAAAACCTAGGTTAGATTATCATGCATCAATCTCTTCCTGTAAAACAAGGTCATGGTCTCCTCATCATATGCCTTCATGGAAAGATTAAACTCTTCGAGGAACCGAAACTTTAATTTGTCCTTGATCATTTGTTCAGTCATGTTCTTGTTGTTATGTTGTTGTCTTCTTCTGAGTTCCATGCTTCTAAACTTTATGCTGTAGTTCTCTTTCTTCAATAATTTGCAATCACTATCATCCTTCCTTTTGTAGAAATTATACAATATGCATGTATATCTTGGATTCACCCGATATAACAATGTGCTAAAGTTGAATACTTAATCACTTCTACAAATCTTTTAGAAATTAAAAACGCAATCAAATTTTAAGAGTACAACAGTATTAGAAAGTTCAATAATATATCAATTATGTTGCTATTATATCAAGCAAACATATCATGCAAGTCCCTTGATGTTTAGAAAAACATAAAAATATATCAAATATGTTGTTGAGATCTAAAGAAAACCTATGTTGCAAGTCCATTAATGGGCATTATTAGAGAGGGGATAATTGAACCATCTTTTAATTTTAAAGGAAAAACAATACCTAACATCCAATTACGAAAAGTTTTGGATAGCTTGGATGAAATACAAATGAATGGAATTTATTTCCACTAAATATCATTTCATTCACACATTCACCTTCTTTCCAGGAATAAAATACCATACCCTAACAAAATCCTCACTTACAGCCGCAAAATATTTTCCACTTGTGTCCCAGAAAACTGAGTGCACAGGTTTTGTATGCCTCTAAAATAATAAATATATTAAAGATACTAATCATTTCCAAGCCTTTCTTTATCTAAATTTGATCAATGTTTACAACCACTAAAGATATTTCCAGAACTTATTTAAAAAATTAGAATATATAGGCATCACATGTGGAAAATACTCATACCTTATGTAAACCAATTTAATCAAGGAACTTAGAACCTTCATCCAATATTACTTAGAAATTTAATCTTCATAACAAAATACTCAATGTGAATGCAAGATAATAAAAAAAACACACATGTAAAGTATGCAAATTGCGCTCAGTCTCAACATCAAAAATTGATACCTAATTTTATGCAACTGCCGCAAGAAGTCTTCCAACACATGTTTGAAAATGCACTTCACTCATACCACCTAGTGATGTAAGTGAAATCAAGATAAGACATTCATAATTTAATGTATATAACATCTCATCTATCATAGTGCATTCATTCTGATTAATTACATAGAGCTAAAAAACATATACTTTATAAATTGTCTTCCTTAAATGTTCTTGTGAAAATTCCTTGTCGATTAATACTACAATAACGCATTTCATTTCATGTATGTTGGGATTCTTACTCTCCACCCTGAGTATACTTGGCGTCATTGACCTCAATAATGTCAAGGCCTTTGGAACCAACTTACATAGTTTAAGATAAGTTCTCAACAAAATGGAATTGACTTGCACTATAGCATGTGATAGGAAAGAAGATATTAGCTTTGTCATATGATATAGGTTGATTCTAGGGAACATTTCATCTTCAAGCTCCTTATCTTTTATGAGATTTGGGCGAGATACAACTGCCTATTTCCCGAGTTAAGACAACCCTATCAAAATCAAATTTGACTTTGTAAATCTAAGTGTTATTTTCCAGCATATTTTCATGGACATCGCGATCTTATCAATTGGTAGCAATGACGGGAAAATGTGTATAAAGCGAAAGGAAATAGTCAGCACGAGCTGATGACATATGCTTACTAGAAATTCTGCATTGAAGATCAATATTGCAATAATCTATCCTCATCATGATGAAATTTGAGAATATTGCGCAGACATTTTGAATAAGTTATTATTCTCTTCTACAGTGGCATAACACTTGACATTGGAATGTGTTTCTCAAAGCACTTCTAACGAAAAAGCAATCTAATATCTATGAAGAAGAGTTCTAGGAAGAAATGTTCCGAACATGTAGAGTTTTACCCTTTATAGATAAGAGATCTAACCCAATGAACATATAGGTAAGGCATAGTGATGAATAAACATCACGTGAAAGGATTGGAAGTTAAAAAATGGCCATGTTTAATGTTCTTATAAAACCTAGTCTATGTCCACATATTTTAAATGAAAATTTACTAAAATCATAAATGTAAACAAAGAAACTTTTTACCTTGCATCAAAAATAGGTATGTTGTTCCACTATGCATTTGTGTTCACTGTCCAACTTCACATTGGGATCACCAACTGAATTTATGTCCATGAAAGAATCATACATCAGTTGTGGAGTACTATCGAGATCACTTTCTCGTACTATCAAGATCACTTTCTCTACAAGCCCTATCAGAGTGATTCACTATGTCTTTTAATCATTGCTGAAGATGCCTTCTGTCATCTTCAATTATGGGTTGAGCATTTATGTTTTACTTGATTTACTGAAATTCTATATATGAAGTTACTCACCTCAGAATAGGCTCTTATCCTCAAAAGCCAGTGCTATTCTAAAGGAAGTTATGTCTAGTGTTTTGAGTATCTTCTTATTGATTTACATTTCCCAAACAGTCATATTTCATTTCAGTTATCTATAGAGACTGCCAGCAAGACCACTATTTTAGTAGTAAAATCTGCAATGGACAAGACACACTTACTCAGTCCCAAACAAGTCATTTTGAAACTAGGCAAATCATAGATAATTAGAAATGCATAAAATCCAAAAACAAAATAACATAAAAAAGCACACCTTTCTTAAATCCTAATCCTAAAAATTCTCAATGTCTAATTGGATCTGAAATAGCAAAAAAAGTACCAGAATGTATCAAACCAATGGTAGACTTCAACTCTAGCATTTCTCATACTTGGACAATACCTAGCATAGCGTTTCTCATACTTGGACAATACCTAGCATGGAATTTGGGTTCAATCCCACGGATCAAAATTTGAGCAGATGCAATAGTTGGTTGTCAAGAAAATGTCTCCCTGCCAAAGACACTTATTGTTCAAATTCCAGAGACACATCAATGCATAGTTAATAGAAATTTTGATGTCAATTGAATGACAATTTGGAGATAGTGATGGATCCAAGCACCTGATTTGATACATGAATTAAAGTAAAGCCCACATTCGTTTAAGTGATTAAATTGCTTGATCGTATAACACTACAAGCTAACATTATTTAACCAAGTTGGGGAATCTTGCAATGGAAAACCTAGAAACATCAACAAATAAATGGTGGTTCAAGAGAGGTGGAAAATGAAAGAGCCATTAAAACAAATAATTTGTATTTAAACCCACAATAATTCTACAGGTTAAAACATCTCTTGATAAACAAATATGCATAATCCAGACAAAAGCTTATAGCAATCTATATCCATTAAGCTCGTACCATGATTTGGCAATCACCAATATTATCAGAGTTCAGTCACACTTTTCGTATCAGAATTCTATCACTAACTGATTCAATCAGCGATAATATGTTAAGCCCTATGATGAGATTCTAAGTCCTATAATTTTAATATTAAATCTCAGAAGTAACGGCAGATCCATTAAAATGATCACAGTCCATAGTAATGGGAACGACACTCGACTCTCCAACTACTTCGTCCTGCGATAATTCTGCTACACATTCTTTATGCAGAGGCTTCCACATGTGGAAAACATTACTACTCTCCACAGAACCAGGGCCTACACCTTCGACATCAGCGCCCACAAAAATTCTGTCACGCCACTGTGTGCAACAAGTAATCGTTCCAAGTTTTGATGGAAGAGAAGTGACTGACCTCCAAACGTTTTCCCTCGAATCATATACCTTCAGGCCTTGCTCGTTCTTGAACAAATACAACGTGCCCGCACATCCCTTGGAGGCCCTCAACATATTCGGAATCGTGGTCCACACTCGTTTTTCTGGATGGTAAACTTGGGCATCCATCTGAGCTCCACCACCCAACACATCCCACAAACCCATAACGAAGAATTTGCCATGAATGAAAGCGCCAAAGCAGAAGTTCCATTGTTGGTTCTTCGTTTGAGGGAGAAACTTCCACTCGTCTTTCTCTACATTGTAAACCGCTGCTCCTCCTCGCACAGCATTTTCATTTCTGTCCATTCTTCCTCCCGCAACATAAACGAGCCCTTCTGGGTAAACGGCGCAAGCGCTGCCAATGGCAGGGAGCGGCGTGTCTGTGCCACGGGTCCACTTAGCAGAAGAGAAATCATATATGAAAACGTTATGTATTCTCTTCATGTCATTGGGATTCAATCCCCCTATGAAAACAAGCTTCCGATTCACACAAACCCGATGGCAACAGTCTGGAATTCCTTGAGGATCCCCAGGGAAGTGCGGAAGGCGCGGGAGTTGTTCCAAGGTGCCTTGCACAGGGTCATACACACTAATCCGATTTTGTAAAGCGTGATGATATTCCCCGATCAAGCATATACACTGCTGGGAAATGCCAAACTCTGAAAGAATCATACATCAGTTGTGGAGTACTATCAAGATGGCTTTCTCTACAAGCCCTATCAGAGTGATTCACTATGTCTTTTAATCATTGCTGAAGGAAAGCACCTGAGCAATGTGCAGATGATGATGCCTTTTGCCACTCTTCAATTTCGAAGGTTGAGCATTTGGATAGAATGAAGGAAAAACTACATGTTGTTTGATCCACCAAATTTTCATCATGGCTCACACCTCTCTCTGAGCTTTCACAATTGTTTGCAAAAAATAGTGTATTAGAATGGTGACCATCTACATCTGAGACTTGAAAACCCCTGAGTATCATTTTGACTAGCATGCCCCATCTTTCTAACAACTGAAACTTGCATACTTCCTTCTCAGTTCAAAGAAAAGGTTCCTTCCTCATCTCCGTGTGATGTCTCAGCTTCAGAGGTAATTTTCGAAGTACCTAGAAATTCCTCTAGAAAATTCGACTCTGCAATAATCTCCATGTATTTCATTTTGTTGCACTGAATAGAATTATCTTGTTGTTTATCTGAATCTACAACTAAAGTGCTAACTAATCAACTTGAAGGAAGCAACTTATAGTTTCTTCCTCCACCTGGTCGGTGAAATATTGTTCCAGAAGATTTGATGGACTGCAGCTAGCAAAATTGGGCATGGTATTCGTGTTTCTATGTTATTCAATGACACCTATGTTTAACAATCACAGTGGCACATTTGACCCCTGTGCCTGGCCAGCTCAAAAAAAAAAACTCTACACTTGTCACATAAATATTTTCCTAATGAGATGAGGAATTCCATCTGGATTGTCATTAAGATAGAACATCCCAACAAGGAATGAATTGTAAAGATAACTGAGCATAGATTAGAATATTTACAAAGGGATCCTATAGAATATGATCTTGAATCATTGAAGGAAACCTGTGGAGAGAGAAGCATGACTAAGAGAACATTTTTTTAGATGTGAAGTTTGCTACGAATATGGACACCTTTCACTCTCAGAACATCAAAGATTCAAGGGACTAAGACTAGCATCCAAATAATAAGGGAAACACAAGGTTTCTGCCTACTTGAGGTGAGTGCAAACAAATATTATTGGGAAGAAGAAATAAAAGAGCCATGACAAGGAAAAACCAAACTTTAAACATGCGAATCAAGGTGGTGCCCAGATTGTAGGGTATGTTGCAAGAAGAGGATCAAAACTATTGAATGAAGTATATATTGAATATAGGGGCCAGAATGGAAATGGATAATATCATACCACAAGGAAAGATATTTCTATTCATGTTGCTATTTCACTAAGTAAAAATGGAGCAAGACAATTTGTTTTAGCCCCTGCATGTATACTACGATATGAGTAGATTTAAAGGCTTCTGGCTTAACCAACTTTTCAATCAAATCAAAATTAGCATCAGGATCATTAAGAAGTTGCTATGTGATTTGGACACAATGGAAAAATAGATTACCCCTTTCCTAGAGTCCATCTTAGAAGATCGGATTCATGATGATGTACATCAACATTTGTTTTAGAAATTTGATATCAGTAACTCCACCCAAGCAGTGGATGATATTTGCAGCCAAAATTTTCAAAAATAAATTCTCAATACCAAGTTTCAAGAAGATCATCAGCTGTGGACAGTAAATAGTGGCAAAAATGTTGATATTTCATCCTTCTATCAAGACCAACCATTGAAGATCTTATGAGAAGAACGGTTGAAAGTGACAATATCAAATCTGAATTTTCAATTTGCAACCCCTAATGTGGAGAAGAAATCATTATTTTCATCCAGAGGGAAAGTGAGGAGGGCGGCGGTCCAAAAGAGAAATAGATAAGATAATATTAGTGTTACAAAGACATTTATTTTATATATGCAATATCATGCTAGTGAGATGGAATTTCCATATATGGGTAGCAGCGATATCAACCCACTTCAAGGATATATCGATAAATCTTGTAGTATTTCCATTCTATTTGAAGAAGACATTATGATTGTGCTTATTCCCACATGCATTTTTAGTTTGGTAGACACACATATTTCACCATAATTGGGTTTTGACCCGAATTGTAGAGTAATCAATTGTATTATCATCAGTTTTACTCATCTACTCTTAATGATGGGATGATTTTTTCTATTATCTATTCATTTCCCTAGCTTATCTATCCATATATCCAACACTTTAAAGTGCTTTGACACTTGTGGGTGGCAGCGTAGGGATGATTTAGCTAGCTTATTATTTTCCGTGGTGGCCTAGGGATGATTTAGCTAGCTTATTATTTTCCATGTCTTCTTGCATTTCTTAGATCTAGAGGTGCACAACAGCAAGTTCCTTTATCATTTACAGCCATTTACTAAATTCTATAGCAAGTTACTCACCTCCCAATTACTAAGAGCTCTTATCACCCAACTTGGTGCTATTCTAAGAGTTATGTCTAGTATTTGGAGTGTCTTTATGCTTGCTAATTTACATTTTCTGTAGTCATATTTCATTTCCAGATTGTCTCTCATGAAGACCTTGACAAGACCACTATTTTAAGTAGTAAAACGAACAACTGATTTGGACAAGACCTACCCACTTGTGATCCAAACAAATCCATTTGAAACTAGGCAACTCATCAATATTCAAAATGCATAAAATCCAAAAACAAAATAACATAAAAAGGCACACCTTTCTTAAATCCTAATCCTAAAAATTCTCAATGTCGAATTGGATCTGCAAAATACTAGAATGTATCAAACCAATGGTTTCTCATACTTGGACAATACCTAGCATGGAAGTTGGGTTCATTCCCACAGGTCAAAATTTGAGCAGATGCAATAGTTGGTTGTGAAGAAAATGTCTCCCTGCCAAAGACACTTATTGTTCAAATTCCAGAGACACATCAATGCATACTTAATAGAAATGTTGATATCAATTGAATGACAATTTGGAGATAGTGATGGATCCAACCACATGATTTGATACATGAATTAAAGTAATGCCCACATTCTTTTAAGTGATTCCAATGATGAAATTGCTTGGTAATATAACACTACAAGCTGACATTATTTAACTAAGTTGGGGAATCTTGCGATGCAAAACCTAGAAACATCAACAAATAAATGGTGGTTCAAGAAGAGGTGGAAAATGAAAGAGCCATTAAAACAAATAATTTGTATTTAAACCCACAATAATTCTACAGGTTAAAACATCTCTTAATAAACAAATATGCATAATCCAGACAAAAGCTTATAGCAATCTATATCCATTAATCCTGTACGATGATTGTGCAATCACCAATATTATCAGAGTTCAGTCACACTTTTCATACCAGAATTCTATCACTAACTGATTCAATCAGCGATTATATGTTAATCCCTATGATGAGATTCTAAGTCCTATAATTTTAATATTAAATCTCAAAAGTAACGGCAGATCCGTTAAAATGATCACAGTCCATAGTAATGGGAAGGACACTCAACTCTCCAACTGCTTCGTCCTGCGATAATTCTGCTCCACATTCTTTATGCGGAGGCTTCCACATGTAGAAAACATTACTACTCTCCACAGCGCCCACAAAAATTCTGTCACGCCACGGTGTGCAACAAGTAATCGTTCCAAGTTTTGATGGAAGAGAAGTGACTGACCTCCAAACGTTTTCCCTCGAATCATATACCTTCAGGCCTTGCTCGTTCTTGAACAAATACAACGTACCCACACATCCCTTGGAGGCCCTAAACATATTCGGAATCGTGGTCCACACTCGTTTTTCTGGATCGTAAACTTGGGCATCCATCGGAGCTCCACCACCCAACACATCCCACAAACCCATAACGAAGAATTTGCCATCAATGAAAGCGCCAAAGCAGAAGTTCCATTGTTGGTTCTTCATTTCAGGGAGAAGCTTCCACTCGTCTTTCTCTAC
>JAXQQM020068139.1:0-78708 GCA_034641835.2 Pinus albicaulis
ATTTGATACTCTTTCACTGATACTCTTTAATCTCTGTAAAACATGTTTACTACTGTAAAAAATATATTTTGACTGATAAATCAGCAAACTATTTTCACTGTTGTCTTTCTGCCTTCTTACTTTTCACAGTAAATCTATCAATGGCTGCCAATCTTCCTCACTTGGAATTTGTATTTTCTTCAGTTTCCTAAAGTTTTCATCTGCTTCTGTGTACTTGGAAAAAGTTGGTTTGATAACAAACAAGTGTTTTATTTCATGCTACAAGTAAAATAAGTCTTCAAAACTCCCGAGTAAGAATTTTCCTCTTGGAATGCCTTGTCCACCACCTGATTTTTCAACTTGTTCCTTGGCATATTCCCTGATCTTTTTATTATAATCCTCCTGAGGTATTAATTTTTCAATGATGACCAAAATATTAGGCAAACTTCTTTGCCTCAAATTCTCAAATTTGACCATAAACCTGGTTATGGAAATGTTCATGTTCTCACACTTTTCCTCTAACTGCTTCATCAGGTTCTTTTTGGTTATAACCTTCTTTTTCTCAAGGATAATTTCAACTCTATCAGTGATTTCAAGTTCTTCTAATTCTTGCATGTTACTGCTATTGAGAAACTTTATCAGTTCCAAAGCTTGTTCTATTTTGTTATCCAATTCCTCTTCAGTCTTTTGGATCTCTTATAATGTTGTTTTTAGTAAGTCTCTTTGTTCAAAAATCACTTGAATGGAGGGCCATACATCATTGATGGCTTTTATGATTTTATTCCACAAATGATTTTTCACATAGGAAATCTGTTCCTTGAAGGTCAATTCCTTATGTAATTTCATCAATTCTTAATTTAATCTGATGGCCTTTTGCTCATGAGTTTTTTCATTAATGTGAGCCAAATTATTTTGATCTTCAAGACTTTCAATCATCTGTTTCAACTTGTTATTTTAACTTGTCTTAAGAGACATTTCTTCCATGGCCTTTACGAGTTTGCTGGCCTCATCTATAGGATGAACTGCTATTGTAGATTACTATGTAGCTGATTTTTTGGATGATGTTACTCACACTGCAGTAGCCAGTGGGAATTTAGGTGCCAAATCTTCAGCTAGAGTTGATGGCACAACTATAGTAGCCATAGGGATAACTGTAGGTTCTTCCTGTGTCTTTGGTGTTTTTTTTTCTTGGACAAGCTTGTCCATATGAATATCTATTTATTTTATCTATGCTGTAAGTTGAAATATTATGTTCATCATATCATATTTCTCATTTTGTCCTTCTATTCTTTCCTTGGTTTGAGGATGTTCACTTTGAGGAAGTTTAAGTTGTTTCCTCAAAGCTACAATATCCTCATTCTTTTTCTTTATTAATTCTTCTGTTGCTTTGAAATTTGTTGGGTAAAATCTAATCTATATGATTCTTAGATCCTTAGCATGTTGGGAAAAATACTGAGAGGGGAGGGGTGAATTAGTATTTAGGGCTGAACAAATTTCTTTTCTTTCTCTTAAAACCATATATTACAGTACAGCATCCAACATGTATGTCCAGATATCTTATTATGTCATTACTTAGAGAATTGCATCATTAAGCATGAACAGAAATAACAAAACAAACCATAAAACATAAGCAACACATATGAACACTAGGATTTAAGGTGGAAACCCAATTCAGGAGAAAACCACTGCTGTTGTAATACCAGTCTTCGATATTTATTATAGAGAAAACTTTTTACAATATACGCTGGTGCAAACTTATACCAACACACAGGCACCCACCCGCAGAAGGCTACAACCTTTTCTCGTTTACGAGCCTCTCCTGGAAGGGAGCTACTACCCCCTGCTCTCGTTTACCAGCTGCCACTAGAAGGGAGCTACAACCCCCTTTCTGAAGGCTTCGACCCTCAGCACCACTGCGGACCACATTTCATCAATTTTCATACTGGATCCACTAGTTTCCATATGACATACCTTGCAGGCCACCAGATTTATTCATTCTGTATACTCACACCAGTTCTTTATGATTTCGTCTGTCGTTCAAAACCAGAGATTCATCATCATCAGATCATTCTATACATGGGTGCATCGTAGTTTTAGATTTATCAATTAAGAACAGAGCTCGCCCATACAGATATTCCTTGGAGAAATTTTTTGTTAGCCCCCCTTTCAATCCACACGACGCTCTCTATTTCTCTTCTCCTAATATAGTTTTTCCTTCATTAAAACCATGAGTCAAAACCACGAACCACTAATGGTATTCCTCTGACAGTATTTATCCCACGGGGCTTTTTGATCTCTTTTTAAATTTTATTTATCAATTTTAAAGAAATTGATAAATAAATATATTTACAACATTTGAATTCCCAAACCTTATGTCTAAAGTTTAACCCTTCGGACTTTATAGAAATATCCAACGCTTTCAAATAAATTAATCTTACAATAAACCTTTGACCCCAGGCCCACATACATAGTCAATAGCCAATCCAACAAACCCATCGTACCACAGTAAACTTCACACAAGTCCAGCGTCCGATCACCGTTAAATTAGCAAGCTTCCAGATCAATGGCGTATATGCATATCGCTCGACCTCCAATGCCGAACGTTATCGTGCGATGGCCCACCGTACCTGTGTTAATCTTCGCACATCTTCAAGAAATGACAACCGTCCGATGACCCCTTCCCATATCAATGGCGTTCAACGATATCACTGGGCATCCTGGGTCGAACTATAACGCGCGATGGCGCATAGTGAAAAGCGGTTTTGTAAAACGTACAGGGACGCATGTCGCCCGTTCTATGGAATCGCTCCCCACCTCTTGATTACCACTTGCCCGTTGAAAGCAGTGCGATGAAAACCATAAACCACCTTCATTGTTCATCCTTTGAGGTTCCGCCCTTCGCTCAAGGTTCCGTTCATGATTCCAAAAGGGTTAGTCTGGGTTTGCACTATAACTTTGGTCAATCTTTGGTAAGATTTCCAACGGGATTTCCTTACAAATATTCAATGCCATTCTTCAATTCTGCAATGATATATATATATATATATATAACATATTAGCCTTCCTTTTCAGAGTTCTATCCTGTCACAGTTCCGCTTCTACCTGTACATTCAAAGGCATCATATCTCTGCCACCATTAAGTTCTTCATTACAAGAAGGTCTCATCCTGGAATTCGAATCCTGCTACCATGATTCCTCAATAGGGTTTCACATTTAACTCCATACGCAAAGACTCATACAGAGGTTCAGGAGATTCCACACAGGAATTGCATCAGTCAATACACATATAATACATATTCCTAACTCTGCAACAATGATTTCATTCCTTTCCAGGCACCATAGGTATCCTCTGCCCATTATGAAATTGATCACACAGATCATATATATTCCAGATTTACTCAACCATAATTAACACAATTTCACAGTCTTTCATTAACATATACAAATCTTGGCCAGATATTCAAGTTGTTCTTCAATTTATTACCTTGTCTCTTCCTAGCAGCTTTCCCTTTTGTCATCTCCTTTGCAAACTGTATTAAACCCCTAATTCAGCTCTACTGCTCTATTCCTCTGTTTCATCTGCTGCCTCTGTGACCTCTCTATCTCTTTTTCCTTATGGATAGTTTAGGTGCTACTCCTCTCTTTGCCAATTCTGTTGCCATCAATGACAACATTTCCAAAAATATCCCCCTTTGGCATTGATGGCAATACTCTTCCTTTGATGGCCTTATGGAAGCCCTTTGTTGCTTTTCCTCCCCCTTTGACATCAATGGCAAAGAGTTTGATCAAGATCCTTTGAACCGAAATTTCCCTGCTCCCCCTGAGATCATGCTGCACTTTTAAACATAATATGATTAAAAATTCATCCTTTTCATATGACCAATGCTTCTCCCGAACCTGTGCATTCAGAGCACTTCAAAACCAATTTAATCTTCTGTATTTAAGTAGACCTGGTCCTCTGCATGGCAGAGACTACTCCCAATTTCTTTCTGAGATATTCGAACGATTCCCTGGGTAGAGGTTTGGTAAATATATCAGCAACTTGTTCTTTGGAGGAAACATACTCCAATTTCACTTTTTGTTCAAGCACTGGTTCACGTAAGAAGTGATATTTCATGGGAATGTGCTTGGTCTTGGAATGCATAACAGGATTCTTTGAGATACTAATGGCACTTGTATTATCACACATAATGGAGATAGGAGGTGAACATTTGATTTGAAAGTCTTGTAGGGTTTGCATCATCCAGAGAAGTTGAGTGCAACATGATGTTGTAGCCACATATTCTGCTTCTGCTGTAGATAAGGAAATAGAGCTTTGCTTCTTGCTGAACCAAGATACTAACCGGGGCCCCATAAAGAATGCACCACCACTAGTGCTTTTCCGATCATCAACACTTCCAGCCCAATCTGCATTAGTGTATGCATGAAGAGTAAGATCAACATTCTTTGGATACCATAGTCCAAATTCTTGAGTTCCTTGTAGATATTTGAATATTCTTTTCATAGCCTGAAGATGAGACTCTTTTGGATTAGCTTGGAATCGTCCAATAATCCCAACTGCATGCATGATGTCTGGTCTTGTCCCAGTGAGATAAAGTAGACTTCCTATCATATATCTGTATTCTAGTTGATTTACGGTGGGGGAATCATCATTAGAACTAAGATTACATTCGGTTATCATTGGTGTACTTATAGGTTTGCAATCTTCCATGCCATACTTCTTCAGGATTTTCTTGAGGTACTTTGATTGTGATAAGAATATACCATCTGTCGCTTGTTGCACTTGCAAGCCAAGAAAGAATGTTAGTTCCCCAAGCAAAGACATTTCAAATTCTTGCTGCATATTAGAAGCAAATTTCTGACTCATAGACTCTTTATTACTTCCAAAAATGATATCATCAACATATATAACCACAATCAATAGTTTTTCATTCTTAGTTTTTGTGTATAGGTTGCTATCAGCAGATCCTTTTAAAATCCTTGTTGATGAAGATATTTGTCAAGACGATAGTACCATGCCCTTGGAGATTGTTTGAGACCATATAGAGCCCTTTTAAGTCTACAAAAAAGTTTTTCATAATTTCCCAAAATCAATCCTTCTGGTTGTTCTATATAAACTTCTTCTTCTAGATCACCATTGAGAAAAGTATATTTAACATCCATTTGATAAAATTTGATTTGTTGGAAGCTTGAAAAAGCAAGAAACATTCTTATGGCTTCAAGTCTGGCTACAGGAGCAAAGGTTTCTTCAAAGTCTATACCTTCTTATTGAGCATACCCTTTGCACACAAGTCTATCTTTATTTCTTATAACATCCCCATTCTCATTTAACTTTTTTTTGAATATCCATTTAGTTCCAATGACATTTTTGTCATGAGGCCTTGGTACTAATTCCCAAGTGTGATTCTTTTAAATTTGATCAAGCTCTTCATTCATGGCTTGAATCCAACATTCATCTTTGCTATCTTGACTGACACTGAGAGGTTCAATAGTGGACAAAAATTCTAGATTGCTAGAAGATCCCACAAGAGTCCTTCTTGTTTGTACACCTGATCCCTTTTCTCCCAAAATTTGAGATTCTGGATGATTCTTTTGAACATATCTAGATGGATCCTTTTCAGGCAAATCCTCTTCAGGTTCTTTACTGGGTTCAATGTTTGTATCATTACTATTTGATGTAGAAGGATATGTGTCATCATCATCTTCATATGTTGTTTGCTTTTCTTCTTTTGGAGCTGCAGGAGACTCATCAATAACAACATCAATACATTCAACAATCTTCCGAAGTCTTTTATTGTAACATTTATATGCCCTACTCCTAGAGGAGTAACCAAAAACTATTCCTTCATCTGCTCTGGGTTCAAACTTGCCATGTTTTTCATCATTATTCTTGATAAAGCATTTGCTCCCAAAAATTCTAAAATGCTTTATAGTGGGAGGATTACCATACCAGAGTTCATATGGAGTTTTACCACTATTTACATGAACATGTGCTTTGTTGAGAATGTTTAAATCTGTATGTGTTTCTTCTCCCCAAAATGTGTCAGGTGTTCCGGAATCATCAAGCGTAGCTCTAGCAATTTGTTGGACTGTTCTGTTCATTCTTTCTACAATGCCATTTTGTTGTGGAGTGCCAGCTATAGAGAATTGTCTTTTTATGCCATGTTGTTCATAGAATTCAAGGAATTCATTGGATGTATATTCTCCTCCTCGATCGGATCTGAGACACTTGATTTTTATATCTAATTCATTCTCAAGTAGTGCTTTGAAGATCTGAAATTTCTCAAATGCTTCATATTTGTGTTTAAGCAGCCCAATCCAACACATTCTAGAGAAATCATCTATGAATAAGATATAGTATTCTTCACCACATGGTGAATTTTTCCTCATAGGTCCACATATGTCAGTATGAATGAGTTCAAGAGGCTTACTTGATGATCCTTCCTTGGCATTAAATTGTACCCTGGTTTGCTTGCCGAATTGACAAGATTTGCATATGATATTTTCAGGTAGAGTAATATTGGGAAGATCACGAACAACTTTAAGTCTGCTTGATTTTTTGATTTGAGAGAAGCTCAGATGCCCCAATCTTCTATACCATAGCCAATTTTCTGAAGATTTACTCAAATAACATTGTTCTTTGGGGTTCTTCAATATATACAGGTTGTTTGGAGTTCTTTTTCCTTTTATAATTGCTTTACCTGTATCAATATCACGTACCACACATTCTTCTGAACTAAAGACAACTTCAGTTCCTTGATCACACATTTGACTTACACTTAACAAGTTATGTTTTAATCCATCCGCATACATGACTTCATTAGCTTTCACCTTTTCTTTTATAAAAACAGACCCTTTTCCCTTAATGACCGCAGGAGTATCATTTCCAAATGTAACATTTTTTTTGTTTTCTAGAGCACTATATGCAAGCAGTTTGTCTTTATCACCTGTCATGTGTCTTGAGCATCCACTATCAATGTACCATTGGTTTTCTTCATCTTCTGCAAATAACGCTATGCCACAATTTTCAACCTGTAATTCCTTCTTTTTCCATACTTTGGAGCTTGAAGGAACATGTTCTTTTGGCTGAACTTTGCTCCTGCATTCAGATTCTTCATGGCTAAAGTTATTGCAATAAGCACATTCAAATTAATTTTAAAGAGGAGAAAAGTTGTTATAAGTATTCTTCTTTGTTTCAATATCAATCCTTTTCTTTCTTGCTTCTCTTGTCATGATGGTTTTATATGCAACACATTGAACAACTTTATGACCAAAATTGTGACATGAGAAACATTGTCCATTGAAGAAGAAATTTCTGCGATCATAAAATATTCTATATGAATTTACTTGTTGATTGGTGTTTCTTTGAAAGATATTCCTATTACTATTCTTTGAATTGAGATGATCATGCTTTATCTGTAAAGATTCTTTATTCCCTTGCTGAGTGGCAGCATGTTGTAGACCAGCTGTAACAACTTTTAGATAATTTGGTGCTGAAACCTGAGAAGATTCTCCAATATATCCAAGACCTGTCTTTATAAGAGGAGAACGTTGTACCTTGATAATCTCATCTAATGTTTCAGATCCTTTAGCAAATCTAAGATTCAGAGTTTTTACTTTCTCAAGTTCTTTTCTTAGACTTACTACTTCACACTCTAATTTCTCATTGTGTTTCTCTTTTTCTTCAAGCTGATTTTTCAGAGTTTCTATGGTTATTTTACTTTCTTCTAAGAAAATTTTGAGTTTATTGTTTTCATCAAGAAAATCACTGTCTTCTAGAGCATCCACAAAAGTATCCTTTTCTTCTCTAGATTCTCTTTCAAATGCCATGAGAAGTCTAAGATCTTGTTCACATTCTTCCTCACTATCAGATAACCCATCACTATCTTCATGAGTATAGTAACTCTTTCTAGTGCTAAAATGATTCTTATTCCGTTTTGCTACTTCCTTCCCATTTTTATGTGTTTCTTTATAAGGAAATTTAGCAGCATAATGACCAAATCTTCCACAATCAAAACATTTGAAAGGAAGCTTACCTCTGAAACGTCCTGTGCCAAGTTGAAGTTTATTTACAAAGTTTATCTCATCTTATTCTAAGATGCATCCTGATCCTTCTATTTTTTGTACTTCCTTCCCTTTTGTAGAAGTTCTAAAGAATGCTTCTTTGAATTCAGATGGTCCTCCTCTTCTCATTTCATATGCAATTAGTATGCCATGAAGTTGCACCACAGTAAGATTTTGAAGATCCTGCTTTTCTTCAAGAGCAGAAACTTTTGACTCAAATTTTGTCGTTAGTGATCTTAAGACTTTCTCAATCAAGGTAGATTCGGTTATTGTTTCTCCCAAATTTCTCATACGATTTACAATATCATCAAGATGTAAAAAGAAATTGGCAATGCTCTCCTCATTATCCATTTTTAGATTTTCATATTGAATTCTGAGAGTTTGGAGTTTAGCATTTTTTACCTTTGCATCACCTTCATAACTTAGAATGATTTTGTCCCATATTGTCTTGGCTGTATTCAGCTGCATGACTTTGACAAATTCTGATTCAGTTAGACTTCCCAATAGAGCATTGACCGCCTTTGCATTCGTTTCATAATTCTTTCTTTCCACCGGATCTGTTGGTACTGCAGCTAGGTATTGATATCCTTGTTCAACAATTTCCCATACCTCTGCTCCCAGAGACTGAAGATAGGATCTCATCCTTGTTTTCCAGAAAATTAAATTGTTTCCGTTAAAGAGCGGAGGCCTGATAGATGTTGTTCCATCTTGATTGCTCATCTTGCTTGATCTTCCCTCTAGCGGCTAAGCTTTTTTAGAAGAACCTGGCTTTGATACCAATTGTTGGGAAAAATACTGAGAGGGGAGCGGTGAATCAGTATTTAGGGCTGAAAATTTTTCTTTTCTTTCTCTTAAAACTATATATTACAGTACAATGTCCAACATGTATGTCCAGATATCTTATTATGTCATTACTTAGAGAATTGCATCATTAAGCATGAACAGAAATAACAAAACAAACCATCAAACATAAACAACACATATGAACACCAGGATTTAAGGTGGAAACCCAATTCGGGAGAAAACCACCGCTACTGTAATCTCAGTATTCGATATTTATTATAGAGAAATTTTTTTACAATATACGCTGGTGCAGACTTATACCAGCACGCAGGCACCCACCTGCAGAAGGCTACAACCTTTTCTCGTTTACCAGCCTCTCCTAGAAGGGAGCTACTACCCCCTACTCTCGTTTACCAGCTACCACTGGAAGGGAGCTACAACCCCCTTTCTGAAGGCTTCGACCCTCAGCACCACTGCGGACCACGTTTCATCAATTTTCATACTGGATCCACTAGTTTCCATATGACATACCTTGCAGGCGACCAGATTTATTCATTCTGTATACTCACACCAGTTCTTTATGATTTCGTCCATCGTTCAAAACCATAGATTCATCATCGTCAGATCATTCTATCCATGGGTGCATCGTAGTTTCAGATTTATTAGTTAAGAACAGAGCTCGCCCATACAGATATTCCTTGGAGAATTTTTTCGTTATCCCCCCTTTCAATCCACACGACGTTCTTTATTTCTCTTCTCCTTATATAGTTTTGCCTTTATTAAAACCATGAGTCAAAACCACGAACCACTAATGGTATTCCTATGACAGTATTTATCCCACGGGGATTTTTGATCTCTTTTTAAATTTTATTTATCAATTTTAAAGAAATTGATAAATAAATATATTTACAACATTTGAATTCCCAAACCTTATGTATAAAGTTTAACCCTTCGGAATTTATAGAAATATCCAATGCTTTCAAATAAATTAATCTTACAATAAACCTTTGACCCCGGGCCCACATACATAGTCAATAGCCAATCCAAAAAACCCATCGTACCACAGAAAACTTTGCGCAAGTCTAGCGTCCGATCACCGTTAAATTAGCAAGCTTCCAGATCAACAACGTATATGCATATCGCTCGACCTCCAATGCCGAACGTTATCGTGCGATGGCCCGCCGTACCTGTGTTAATCTTCGTGCATATTCAACAAATGAAAATTGTCCGATGACCCCTTCCTAGATCAATGGCATTTAACGATATCGCTGGGCATCCTGGGTCGAACTATAACGCGCGATGGCGCATAGTGAAAAGTGGTTTTGTAAAAACGTAAAGGGACGCATGTCGCCCGTTCTATGGAATCGCTCCCCACCTCTTGAATACCACTTGCCCATTGAAAGCGGTGCGATGAAAACCATAAACCACCTTCGCTGTTCATCCTTCGAGGTTCCGCCCTTCGCTCAAGGTTCTGTTCATGATTCCAAAAGGGTTAGTATGGGTTTGCACTATAACTCTGGTTAATCTTTGGTAAGATTTCCAAAGGGATTTCCTTACAAATATGTCAATGCCATTCTTCAATTCTGCAATGATATATAGATATATAACATATCAGTCTTCCTTTTCAGAGTTCTATCCCGTCACAATTCCGCTTCTACCTGTACATTCAAAGGCATCATATCTTTGCCACCATTAAGTTCTTCATTACAAGAAGGTCTCATCCTGGAATTCGAATCCTGCTACCATGATTCCTCAATAGGGTTTCACATTTAACTACATACGCAAAGACTCATACAGAGGTTCAGGAGATTCCACACAGGAATTGCATCAGTCAATACACATATAATACATATTCTGAACTCTGCAACAATGATTTCATTCCTTTCCGGGCACCGTAGGTATCCTCTGCCCATTATGAAATCGATCACACAGATCATATATATTCCAGATTTACTCAACCATACTTAACAAAATTTCACAGTCTTTCATTAACATATACAAATCTTGGCCAGATATTCAAGCTGTTCTTCAATCTATTACCTTGTCTCTTCCAAGAAACTTTCCCTTTTGTCATCTCCTTTGCAAACTGTATTAAACCCCTAATTCAACTCTACTGCTCTATTCCTCTGTTTCATCTGCTGCCTCTGTGACCTCTTTGTCTCTTTTTCCTTATGGATAGTTTAGGTGCTGCTCCTGTCTTTGCAAATTCCGTTGCCATCAATGACAAAATTTCCAACATAGCATACAAAGATTCTTTGTCCAGTTTCATCTGATATTTCATGTTAGATATGGTGTTCTGGAGTTTCTGAGCACTCATGGCTTTAGTTGTAATAGTAGAGTACAACATTTCTGAAGTCTGTCTATGGAATTCAATCTGATCAAGAGCATGAATATTTTCTATTTGGACTTTCAAATAAACCTTCTTATAATCTGCCACTATCTTTGAGGATTTGACTGTAGGCTGCAATACTTACATGATTAACTTTTTTTTTGAATAATCAAATGTAGATAGAAGTTTGTTTTGCACACTAGGTGTTTGTTTCAGATATTGGGAGTAGATATTATTTTTTATTTCCTCATTCTTCAACTTGATGTGTTTATACTTTTCTTTGATATCTAGATATTTCTCCTCAGTTTCCTGTGAGGATGAAGCTTCCATTCTCTGTTGCTTTTCTATTAACTGTGCATCTTCATTGTAAATTTATTCTTCATTCTGATTCTTAGTAACTGGCTCATTGATCATGACATTGGCAACATTTTTGTTGGTATCTATAAGATCTGTTTCTTCCACATCAATGGTTACTTTATCTTTACCTACTGAATCTATTTTAGGCCTTTTATTATATCTAATCATGAACCTTGTTTCAGTAGTGGTTTTAGCAACATAGGTACCTTCTTCTCTTACTCTCTTAGTGGATTTCTCTGCTTGATCAACAATATCTAAAGTGTTATAGTATCACTTTTCTTCACTGCATATATTAAATTATTCTCTGTCCACTCAGTCTGATTTGCATATTTTTCTATCTCTTGCTTCGTCTCATGAATGAAGGGGGTTAACTTGAAATTAACCCTCATTTTGGTTAGGATCCCTTGTGGATCATAATTCCAAGGAAAGCTTTCTTCAAACCTGTACTCCAATAGTTGTTTAGTTGCTTCTTTTGCATCCCTCTGATTGCAAATGAATGGCTCTACTTGATTCTTCAATTTTAAATGTGTTTTCTTCTTTGCTACTAAAAATTTGATAGAATCAGAGTTTAATATTTTCCTGATATACTCCAATGCAAAAATTCTCATGGATACATGTTTGGGCAGTTTATATGGCAACAAATTAGATCCAAACATTCTAATTTCAGTATGTATTTCATATAGATACCAATCACCAGTCTTTGTTTGCTCTAACAACTGTAAAATCTTCTTCATCTCATCACTGATCTTTGGTTGCTCTGTATTTGTTAATATTTTGATCAATGGATGGATAAATGAATCTAAAAAATCTGCATATGTAAACTCTGTGGACTCTTTCCTGATAAAAGAGGTCCAAAAAATAACTGATAGAGGATTTCCCTCTACATCAAGATTTGGAAGAGCAAATGGAAATTTATCTGCTTGAAAATATAAGAACATGTGGAGGAGAAAATAAGTGTATCTGAACACTCCTTCAATTGGCAATTTAACCAATTGGTCATGGATATTATCTGCAATATATCCAGCATAATAAAAAATAACAGATGGAGGTTGACTTGGGGTAAATGTAGACAAGAAACCTAAAATAGATTCATCCGTGTATTCATCGGTGAAATACCGTAGAATGAATGAAAGCATGGAAATTATATGTCTTGAACCCTCTGAAATTTTGAAGTGGAATATGGAGGATTAATTTGAGGAATCTCTGCATGCAAAGGAATAAATGTTTCGAATATTAGGAATCTCTTAGGAGAATCTAGGCCAATATACAGCTTGGTGAGAGCTTCTATAGATAAAGGGACTACTTGAGGATTAGGTTGAAGTTGTAGCATTTGGTTGATGGAGTCAACAGTAAAGAAAAAAATCACTTCTTTGTTGGCATTTACTATGGCTCTCTGCTTAGGCACATAATACTGTTGACATAAACTAATGAAATCTTGACATGGATGAGTTACTGGAACAACATATTTGGGCAAGTGTGATTCCCAAATATGGACTTCTTCTTGATTATCTAAGGATTTTTCATATCTTCAATTATGAATGTCTAGGAGATTAAATTCAACAATTAGGTCTGCTATCTTATAATCAATATTAGCTAATGGAATATGTTCAATGTCTATGAGAGGGGGCTGTAAAGGATTTACAACAATATTAGTCTTTGAAGTCATGGTTGGAGTTGTTTTTGGTACTTTGGAACCTTTAGGATTGCTAGAACTCTGCTTTTCAGTCATTCTGGTTACTTATGAAAGTTTAGAAAGTTTGCAGAAGTATTTTTATATTAGTAGAGGTTTCTTGGATAGAAAATGGTAAAAATATGGGCTCTTTCTTGAGTTTCTTCTTCAATTCTAGATTCTTAATAGGATTTATAGGCTTTTACTGGTTTAGATACAAGAAATAGGGGTTTCTTGGGCTTTTTCACTGAGCAATTGGGTTAAAAAATCATTTTGAGATTGGGCCCAGAAGCTTTAGGATACCTTGAGAGGAATTTTGGATTGATTTGGAGTTTAAAAATTTTATAGAAACTATACAGAATTCACAATTTCCCTTTAAAACAACGCACAACAAGGAACAGGGTTTTGTAGAAAATTTGACAGGGTTTGGCCTGTTTTTTGGGCTTTTTGATATGTTTCTATTGATCAATTTTTGAATTTATACCTAGAATTGTATTTTTAAAGTCTTTAAAATTTGAAATAGGTCTTAATTTCAGAGAAATACCTTTTATACGTCGGTATAAGGTTTTGAGGAGGTTTTTGATGTTTTTTGAACAATTTGAACAACTTCCTTCTGATCTCTTGGAGCGATTTAGAGCTTTTCAACAATCTTCAATCGCCGCAGGTTGAAATTTGTAGGTTTTTGGCTCAAAAATGGTGTGAAATGCTTGTTTTGCAGTAGGGGGGCTTATACAGGGTTAATGCGCAAAAAGACGTAGGAAATGAATGCATTTCCTATGTTTATTTAGGCATATTGTGGTTAAATTTACTCTGCAATGAATGATGGTCATATCGGGCGGAAATGGTGGTTTTCAGGTTCAAAGGATGAAAACCATGAATGGTTATCACATAGCATTTGGGTGGTAAGCTGTTTTGGAGTGATCAAACACAATCCAATGAAAAGGGAGCACGTGGAGGAGAGAGGAAATGGAAATACCACCCATTTTGTGTAGAAACGAAATGGTGGTGATCGCGCTAGTTTATTTGTGATATGAATTTTCAACCGTTGGATTGCGAGGTAATAATGCGAACGATCAAGATTTGTTATGAAAGCTGCATCAGGATTGGAGAGTGGGGCCAGGGTTGATCAATGCGGTGGGGTCAATTTTAACTTTATAAATAATAATTTATTTTAAAGTTTCAAACCTTAGTTTATAAGATGGAGGGGAGTAATGTAAGATATACATTTTATTAAAAAAATTTAATCAATGTTTCAATAAATAAGGTTGGCGCGGGTTTTATTATATAGTGTCTTAAACCTTTGAGAAGAGTTTAAAAACTATAGGTGAATGGGGAATACTTTATTATTTTTATAATTTTAAACCAATGGGTTAATGTGCGAGAATAATATTGCGCAGATGAGGTATTTAAACATTGGTTCAAAGTAGTAATAAATGGTTTTTGTGGTTTTATTTATGATAAAAGGGATTTAATACTATACGCAAGGGTATAACTTAGGGAATAGTATATATAGTTAGTAGTTAGTATGAAATAAAGGGTGAAGTGTAGGGGATATGAAAATACATGTGTTAAATGTAAGTGAAAATGATAGAAAAAATAAAGCATTGTTGTTTCTTTTGTTTTTCACACTTTTAACTTAGAATAAGATGTATTCATGGGTTTTGAGTGTATTGAAAGGAAAATGAAATTAGTTACTTAGGGTTTTACTTTTACTAAGCAAAATGGGTTTTTACATAGGAAAAGGGGATTATGATTATGAATGAAGGATAAATTTTGATGAATGTGGATTTTGTGTAGGAATTCAATATTTTTAACTAATCTTTCATCGAGCAGTGGGTCCGGTCCCAACCCAAGTCATAGAAATTCTGTGAGCCTCTTTAACTGATGGTTTTTAGAGTACTGAATAATTGTAGGGGAGGGGAAATTAGTGATTTTTTCTCGATGATGCTTTATTACATGATTGCACAACTGCTTTCTACCTACCCATCTTTATTTGTGACATTTTTTTACTTCATTTTCTTGGGTGCATTTAAGTTTGAAACCCTAAATCAATTTTCTTTCAAAGCATAAAAACTATCTAAGTCTAATATTATTTCATCCGAGGGCTCAGATTAAACTGTTGAGCTCATCTTTTATTCTCTATCTTAACTACTGATTTGTCAAGTTTATACTATTTGACATATCTTTATTCTCTATCTAAAACATGAAATTAAATCATGAGAAGTTAAGATTAAACTGTTTAACTAATCATGGATTATGGAATTTATTGACAATTTGCACATAATCATTATTCTTGCAGTAAAAGTAAATGTTAGTGGCATTTTGAATTGCTCACTTTCAGGTCTTATTTCCATCTCTTTTTATTTTGGGGTCTATCTTTTTTAAGTCCTTTGATCATTTTTTAGGACATTTTACCCTCTTTTCATTTTTTATTATTTTTCATTTTTCAAAATATGGGAAAACAACTTGCAGAAAGCAAGGTATGTACATATTTACAAGACTATCATAGTCAATTCAAAAATTATGAATCCTATTATTATAGGACCCTAACAGGATCTTGGATAGTCCATTTCCAGCCCATGGCTGAAAATATGATGTAAAACATACACCATCCATAATATAGCCACTCATATAAAATGGAGGAAATATTTTAGAAGAGATAGAGCGGTTCTTTCTATATTGTAAAATTTGGATGGAAATATTATTTAACAAAATATTTCCCTAGTCTAGAAAATAAGAATCAGTTGTTGCTTCGATAAGGGGGACCCATTCTACTAAAAATCTAGCTGTTTCTGACTGGCCAAAAAGTATAGACATCATAGCTGAGATATAGCAATAGGGACTTGCAAGAGAATCAGTAGAATACATACCCTTTTCATCATTCTTGTGTTTTTTGGGATTTCTCCTCCACTTCTTTATTGGCGGTGAATTGAGTTCATTTTCCTTAGCAAACTTTTCAAGGAATTCCTCATCATAAATATTCTCAAGGTACGAAAGATGGTACATTTTCTTCAGGTCTTCCGCTTTAAAGGAACCAATCATTGTTCCTCTATTGGTTAGGAAATTCCTGTCCCTGATATTAATATTGTCAATAATCCACCTTACCATATTAGTATATGGTAGTATCTTGGGCCTTGTTGCAATTCGATGAAGAAACAAATTGGCTACATGTCGAATTGTAGCTTTAGAAAAAATTTGGGACATCACCCATTGCTTTTCTCTGGATTTTTCAAGGTTTCTCTTCTTCAAACAACTTATACATATATTCCCATAGAGAGGATCCACTTTCAGGTCCAAAATTCGTATCTTTAAACAAGGGAAACATCTTTTTTGTCTCTAAGGTAGTAGGCACAGGACTAACATGAGCCATATGATTCTTTTGTTTCTTAAAGGACTTAGACATTTCTAGAGAACTTTGATTACTCAAACTTTCCTGTAGAAAAATAAGAAAGAGTAAGTGGAAATAAGGAACCTTTTAGTTTTACAATACGCAAAAACACCATAGTAAATAGAAACATTACAAATGGATGAGACTTTGCATGTTGATGGGATATGAATTGAATGCTTGTTGCAGGGAAATTATTATGGTGGTATGGGCGAGAAAACTTTTAATTTATGACATTGATAACTAATATGGATTATCATGCCATTATAATCATTTATCAATTAAAACCAGATCTATCGCAATACATCGTGACTCGTGTGTAATCTCTTCATTAAATACTGACGAGGCTAGATTTTTTGTTGATCGCGACATCACAATTGCAATATCGGCGAAGTTAACAATATGCAATATGTGTTTGTTTGATAAGCGTGTGATATGTGATGTGCAATGTGATATATTTATCGCATCAACGATTTATGAGTGGTAGAAAAATAGAACAGTTGAGCTTTTTCGATGATGCGATGTGATATGCTTTATCGCATTGGCGAGTATGAGCGAGAGCCAATAAGAGTGCCAGGAGAAACTGCGATTTGCTAAATGCGATAGGCTGACGTTGAAAAAGTCAATCCCATGGTATTCTTTATCAGATTTACTTATAAATATGTCTTTTTCCTCATATAAAAGTGTTTTAGTTATATTCATTAGATCACAAAGATGTTTGAAATAATTATTTTCAAAGTATATACATTTTGTAAATGATTTTGTGATTTACGAAATGCGATTTATCTCCTCTTAGGTATTTGGAAAGCCAATTTTTAAATTTTTCATCCCCTTTTGATCCCTATTCCTATTAAAAGAAATACTCTAAGGGTTTATTTTCTTAAAATCTAAAAATTAAAAGGCTCTCCATTATTTTCTAAGTAACTATGGGTTAAAATAATGGGGGTTGTTAATTTACAGAACATGACCTGAGATTGTGTGCTACTTTTTCTGGGCTAGGACTCAGGTCATTGCCCAAAAATTCATGAAAACTTCAAGAATGATAAATAACACCGAAACACAGGTTTTAATGCAAAGATTGATACAAGTACTTTATTTTATCCCTATTATCCATGACAAGCATTTTGTTAAATATGTCACAAATATGTAATCTATAGGACTTAACAATAGATCTGAGCATATGGGTCTCATACTTATCCAAGATCTGTAAAAAATCATCATTTCTTTATCACAATATCTGCATTATCATCTATTAGGACATATATAAATTGTACATTCATTTTCTAATCAAAACATGACGAGATCCATACACTAAGTATGTCATGAAGCATACTCATAAATGAGATATAAACAACAGAAATAACAAGGAGATAACAACCATAAAATCCACATATAAGCCAATACATTTATACATAAAATAACGAGGATAAGTAACTCTTATTAATGAATGCATACAAAAACTAGGTTTGGGACTTCCATGTACCACCCTACCATAGATTGGTTAAAAAATATATTTTTTTCAACTAATCACCCCCACACCATATTCCAAGCATGAATGTGGGAATCATAACAAAAAATCAACTAAGGCTTTCCAAGGCTAAACCACCTCACCCTCATCAATAGAACCAAGCTTTACCACAATCCCCACTGGATCACTAGGCCCTAAACAAGCATGGATGCCTCCAGATCTCTCCACGTAAACTGTGAGGAGTTCATATGTCTCAATCTCTTGGCTTTACTATGTGTCCTGCCATTACCTGTCAAGGGATTCCTAGGCCCAATAAAGGGTACACACATATAGAATTTACTGTATATCTTGTCATTCATTGGTTAAGGATTCCTAGTCCCATCAAGGCACACAATATCCGACTTTACCGTAACCCATAGTCTGGTTTAATGGTTACTAGGCTGGGGATTTACGTTGAGCCCCAAAGATGTCCTTCTCTTTCACCAAATTTCACTTCATTTCCTTTTTCCTTTATCAGTTGCAGGCTTAAAAGATCAATAGGATTGATTAAAGTTACTTTAAGAATGTATATAATTACTGACTTGCTACCCTTTTATGGTTTTGTTGTTGTAGTAATTTTTGAACTAGACTAAGCTACAGAATGCTGCCATTTTGTAGTTCGTCTCCTATTCCGCAGCTATCTTCATGTTCACACAGGTTACAGGTGTCCCTTTAAGAAAAAATGCATATCGTTGAATTCCAGACCTCATCTACTTCCTTCCTTGTCCTCTACAAAGTCTAAGAAAAAATCTCCAAGTGGTTATGCACGTGGAAGAAATCAAAACTAAGAGGTAGACTTCTACTGGGACAAGAACTCTACAGATGTCTTCAGCAAAAGTACAAGGCTCCACAAGAGTTATAATTTGATTTTAATTGGGAAAGACACTTATCCCTATTTCTTCTCAAGGGTAGTTATGTATTTCTCTTATAAGAATGACTCGGGAGACCGAAAGACAGTTAGCTAGATTGATGTTTTATTGTTAAGTTGGCCAAGACCATAATACTTTGTTTTTGGAAGTATTTTCCTTTAATGAAATAAGAACCACTTTAATACATGATTTGAGGAAATCTTGAGGAGATTTGTATGCTAATCCGGTGGTAGAGGGCCCCTACTGCTCGAGAAGCTCTGTGCATATTTTTTAGATAAGTAACTTTAGCTCTGTTTCATCCCTAATTTAAGCAGTTTTCTGAACTTTATGCTTTATGCTCACCTACATTAGATGTTACAGCCAGTCTTGTTCTTATGAATTGTTCCAAAATATCACTAACACTGAATGAGATATAGCTGTATTATTTTAGATATTAGTTGCATTTTAGTTCAACTGTAATACTCCGGAGGTTAATTGCACTCTAGTTCAGCTCTGTTCACTGTATTTCAAGTTTGATTGATTGCATTCTAGTTCAGTTCTGTTTAATGTATTTTAAGTTTTATTAATTAGTTGTATTCTAGTTCTGTTCCATTAGACTTCAAGGCCTTCATTATTTACAAACTACTCTTGTTATTAATCTCTTCCAACACATCATCATATGGACAGGAATTAGTGATATCAGTTTGAGGCCTTGACTGTTCTGCAATTTCTTATAATTTTACAAATAGCCTTTTTCCAAAACTATTCCAAAATATTTCTAACTCTCGAATGAGGCTTAGTAGTGACAATTTGAGTTGTAGAATGGATTAATTTCAGTGTCATAAGTTAATTTAGAGTAGGGTTCCTTACTATGCTACAGATAATCTTTTCCAATTGTGTTCCAACAAATTTCTAACCATGGATGAGATTTTTGTGATATTGTAAGTTGTTGTTTATTTAGAAGAACCTCATTGCATTAAGCTTATCCTTTTCTCAAGCTATTCCAACATACTTCTAATGAATGAATTGGACTGAGTTCATGTTATGAGTTATTTTTCTTGTCAAGTTTTGCATTCTCTATTCTTAGGTGCCATACATAGTTTAGAATAGCCTTTTCTCTGTTTTAGTGTGACCAATAACTTCTCTTTGTTAAACACTTAGTTCCTTTCCTCTTAGCATAAAAACAAAAAACCAAAACACTAGAGAAACACTAAACACAACGAAGTAGGAAGCAGATACCTAGGCACATATAGTGCACTTCACTTCAACAGTTTACTAGCCCTGGTTGACAATTTATGACATCAATTTAGGAACACTAAATTGAGCAGACATTTTGGCGCCGTTGCCGGGGAAGTGTAACTAGGTAGCCTTGTTTCTTACCTCCCAAAAACAATGACATGCGTAGAGAAAGAGACTCAAGGGGTAGATTCATAAGAAGCAGAAGCTTGATTCCTAGAACACCACTTGTTCCACCAAGACCAAGAAGCAGCACACCTCCAACTCAAACCTACATTCCATCCTATACTGATCACAGACTTCTAGAAGGCTTAAGATCATATATTCCATCAGAAATACCTTCCACTTCGTCCACTGAACCTGTTTTAGAAGAAGATTCAAGGACCCCTGCTAGAGACACAAACTTTTCCACTTCCACAGAAGAATCAACTATGGCAGAAGAAGGGGGAGGAGGAGTCTTTAATGGAGGTAGAGGTGCAGAAGGAGAAGGAGGTAGAGGTGTAGAAGGAGGCAGAGGAAGAGGTAGAAGGGAAATGGGAAGCTCTTTTGGGTTTCCTATAGTAGATGAAGAAACCAATGCAACTATGAAAAAAATTTCACCCTCTGTCCTTCCAAACTTTTATGGACTCAAAAGTGAAGATCCCGAAACCTTCCTATTTGAATTTGAAGTCCTATGTAGAACCTATGATTACTTACAAGATGCCCAAAAACTTAAACTATTCCCTTCAAAATTGAAAGGAGCAACATTAAAATGGTTTATGAGTTTGATCAACAGTTCTATTAGGACATGGGAAGACATGAAACATGCATTTCTAGAGAGGTATTTGGATTACTGTATGCCATTCAACCATAAGGAGGAAGTGTTTAAAATGTTACAAAAAGAGGATGAAAATTTGGAAGATTTGTTGGAGAGGTTTAACTATAACATCAAGAGGGAAAAAATGGAAAACTTAGACCAAGACACTTTGAAAGCTCTCTTGTTGAAGACAATTAGGGATGAATGGTTAGATATCCTTAACATGATGGGAAAAGGGGATATATCTCAACTCACATTACCTGAAATAGATGAATTATGTATCAACCTTTCAAGAGGGAAATCTAAAACTGTGAAAGGACCAAGAGACCCTGCTCTTGCAAGGGCAAGTAAGTCTGCTTCTGGGACAGTAAGTAGGGCAGAAATAGGACATATGCTTGATGAATTCAAATCTGATATTTTAGGGAGTCTTAGTGAACAAATAGACACCCTTAAGTTACAAAACAAGCAAAAAGATGAATCTGATGCCTTAGCAATCTTTTGTCCCAAATGTAGAAAGAAGCATGCCTTGAGAGAGTGCCCTTTGGATGCAAAAGTAGTAGAGACTTGTGTAATTTGTTCAGAAAAACATGAGACCAAGAGTTGTCCTTCACTTCCTAGTCTTAAAGTTGTCTTTCAAGAAGAAACCCCTACAAATTCCACATAATCTCTCAATTTTGTCTCTAGGAGGCCTTGGCAAGGACCTCAAACACAAGGATTCCATGATCAGCTGTATAATCAACCCCCACCAAATTGAAATTCTTGGCAGCAACCTTGGCCCCAATTCCAAAATCAATCTCAAACTTGGGCACAAGGAGCACAAAATCCCTATGGAAGATACTCTCAGTACTATCAATATCCACCATCCTATCCACCATATCCACATTTCCCTCAACAAAATCCTCAACAACATCCTCAAAATCCGCAACACCAAAATCCACCACTTCCATTACCATTTCCTCAGAAAGAAAATTAGTTACCTGCCCAACTCATACCAAACCCCAACAATAGAAATCCTCAAAACATATACATGATAGAAGGCCAACAGTTTCCAACCTATTTGATTACTCCTTTAGACCTTAATGATGTTCAACTTAGGTCTAGAAGAATACTTGAAAAGAAGAAACCTTCTGTGAAAATACAAGAGCAAAACAACTCTGAGGAATATTCTCTACGGGTAAATAAAAGTCTTGAAGAGAGCACACCTTTTCAAGACCCAAATATTGAAAAATCAAAACAAAAAGAACCAATAATTCCAACTCCTATATTAGAGCAGCTATCAACATCCATCTCTACACCTCCCTTTTTAGAAAGATTACAAATTGATAGGGGTGTAGAAAAACAAATTATGGTGCCTAATTATGATTTCCTAGATGAGCTGAGGAATGTTTGTATTAAGATCCCATTATTACAAGCTATCAAGGAAATTCCAATTTTAGCAAAAACAATAAAGGAGTTGAGCATGAAAAAAACAGGAAAAAGAATCAAAGAGACAAAGAAAATTCAACTGGCAGGAAAAATAGTAGATATCATGATGGGTAAGATTTCCATTCCAAAGTATCTAGACCCAGGAAATCCAGTTGTTAAAATACACATCAATGGAACTGAGATCCAAAACACACTTATTGATTTAGAAGCAGCAATCAATATCATGAGTAGACAAATCATGGATAAACTAAAACTTCCTAATCTTCTTTTTACACCCACATTATTACAATTAGAAGACAGATCTGTGATCAAACCTGATGGGGTAATAGAAGACATTCCAGTGTCCCTAGATTCTTGGGAGTATCCTGTGGATTTTATGATCCTAACTCCTAATAATAATCTAGGAGGACATCCTATTATATTAGGAAGACCTTGGTTAGCTACAGCTGATGCTTTCATTAGTTGTAGATCCGGTGATATGTACATCTCTGATGGTAGTTCAACTAAGAAATTCACTTTGTATCCTCCAGCAAGGACAATTACAGATTTAGATGATACTCAATGGATAGAGGATGAAGAAGACTTACAACCTCTCTTCACAATTTCAAAAATTAGTGAAGATAGTCAAATTCTGAATACTTTAGAAAACTTTGAATCCTCTTCAGAATACAAACATGAAAAATTTCAAGAAGAATCCAACATTGAGTTTTTATCATCAAGACAGATGTCTCTTCATTCTATGGATAAATTTGGCATCTCTACAAGTGAGATATTTCCAGGAAAAACTTTAAACATAAACAAGAACCTAGAAAAATCTCAACAAGAAGAACTAGTCAAGATATTACAGAGACATTCTTCTGCATATGCATGGGAGTACACTGATATGAAAGGGATAAGCCCCAAGACTTGCACTCATCACATCTACATAGAGGAAAATTTTAAACCAATCAGACAACCTCAAAGACGGATGAATCCAAATCTTAGGGAGATTGTTAAAGAGGAATTGCAGAAATTGTTGAATGTCAATTTTATCTATCCTATTTCAGATAGTCAGTGGGTTTCTCCTTTGGTAATTGTGCCAAAGAAAAATGGTAAATGGAGGGTATGTATTGACTACCGGGAATTAAACAAAGCTACTCTTAAAGATCATTTTCCCTTACCTTTCATAGATCGGGTGTTAGATACATTAGCTGGCAAAAAGTACTTTTCATTTCTAGATGGGTTTAGTGGTTATAACCAAATTCAAGTAGCACTTGAAGATCAAGACAAAACCACATTTACCTGTCCTTGGGGTACCTATGCTTACCGAGTATTGCCATTTGGACTATGCAATGCACCTGCAACATTTCAAAGGGTAGTACTAGGAATCTTTTCAGATCTAATACATGATTGTGTAGAGGTATACATGGATGATTTCACAATTTATGGAAACACATTTGAAGAAGCCTTAGAAAACTTGGAAAAAGTTTTAAAGAGATGTAAATAAGCAAATCTTTCACTAAGTCATGAGAAGTGTTTTATGATTTTTACTGAAGGAATTGTTTTAGGGCATCACATTTTAGGGGATGGGATTAGAGTTGATGAGTCAAAATTTGAAGTCATCTCTAACTTATCTATTCCAAGTTGTCAAAAAGATGTTAGGAGTTTTCTAGGATTTACAGGATATTATCGAAGGTTTATAGAAAACTTCACCAAGATAGCATCTCCACTTTTCAAATTACTTACCAAAGACTGTGAATTCAAGTGGAATCTTGATTGCCAGTTAGCCTTTGAGACCCTGAAAACAAAAATCTCTAAAGCACCTATTTTAAGGGGACCTAACTGGAAGTTACCTTTTCATATTTCAACAGATGCCTCAGATACAGCTTTAGGAGCAGTATTGGGACAAAAAGACCTGATTCCTTATGCCATCTACTATACAAGTAAGAATTTGACTCCTTCAGAGTTAAATTATACTGTAACTGAAAAAGAGTTTTTAGCTGTTGTTCATGCCATAAACAAATTCAGACACTATATAACAGGCTATGAAACTTTTGTTCACACAGATCACTCTGCAATTAAATATCTAATGAACAAATCAATTACTAATGGCAGAGTCATAAGATGGTTATTGCTTTTATAGGAATTCAACATTACCATTCTAGATAGGCCTGGAAAACAAAACACAGTAGCTGATTTCCTATCTAGACTCCAAAACATCCAAGACAATACCCCAGTTGAAGATCAATTTCCTGATGAATATCTTTTTGCAGTTTCTACTCAAACTCCTTGGTTTGCTGACATTGCTAATTATTTAGTTTCAGGGAAATTTCCTTCAATAATGAATGCAAGAGACAAAAGAAAGATCATTTATGACAGTGAAAAGTATTCATGGGTTGCTAATGGGTTATACAAAACGGGTCCAGATTTGATCATTAGGAGATGTGTTCGGGAAGATGAGATGCCTGAGATCCTCAAGGCATGTCATGATGAACCTTGTGGCGGACACTTTGCTGATAAAAGGACAGCTTATAAGGTCCTTCATTTAGGATACTATTGGCCATCCATTTTTAAAGATGCTAAAGAGTATGTCAAAAGGTGTGACAGTTGCCAAAGGGTAGGGAAACCTTCTCCTTTAGGTGAGATGCCATTGCAGCCTCAGGTACATATTGAACCTTTTGAAAAATGGACTTTAGATTTTGTAGGACCTATTAGTCCTCCATCAAGACAAAAGAAATATATATTAGTTTGCACTGATTATGTTACCAAATGGGTAGAGGCCAAGCCATTACTTTATGCTACTGAAGCATCTGTAGTTAATTTTCTTTTTGAGGATATTTTTACTCGTTTTGGTGTCCCAAGAGAAATTGTTACAGATCAAGGAGCTCAATTCACATCAAAGCTAGTGGAAAAAATGGTGGAGAGGTACAAAATCAGACATAGAAAATCTACTCCCTATCATCCACAAGAAAATGGTCAAGTGGAATCTACTAATAAGGTCATTGAAGGGATCCTAACAAAGACTTTTCATTTACATAGAAGAGATTGGGCAGACAGGCTTCCTGAAGCCTTGTGGGCCTATAGAACTACATGGAGAAGCACAACAGGCCATACTCCCTATGAACTTGTTTATGGAAAACAAGTTTTGTTTCCCATAGAGTTTCAGATTCAAACTTTTAAAATGGAAGTTCAGCTAGGACTTGATCTAACAGAGGCACAAAAGCACAGATTGGAGCAGATTAATGAATTGGATGAGATCAGACAAGATGCAGTTCAGAAAACAAGTATAGTCCAACAGCAAAGGACTAGATGGCATGATAATTACATCAAGGAAAAGAAGTTCAAAGAAGGTGACTGGGCTCTCTTGTTTGATTCAAAGTTCAAATATTTTCAAGGTAAATTCCAAACACATTGGCTTGGGCCATATGAAATTGTGAAAATTTTTGACAATGGAGCAATAAAAATCAGGACAATAGATGAAGAGAAGGTCACTTTTCTTGTAAATGGTCATAGATTGAAGTTGTATCATAAGCCACTTTCAAGAGAAGAATTTGTCAAGAGATTCTAGGAAAACAGTGATGTGAAGTTAATGAAGAAGAATTCTTCTTCTTCATCAACTTAATTGAATTTTCTGAATTCAAATGCATAAAAAAAAAATAAATAAATAAAAAAAATAAAAAAAAAATAAAGTATAAACATGAAAACTAATCACTGATTAGCATGTTTATATAGAAAGGATAAAGTGAAAATCAGAATCCTTCTAACACTTTAGCTTTTCAAATTTGTTCTTTTCCTGCAAGCAGCTATCACAAAATCATAAGTGCAGACCCATTTTATATATCATATTCCACTTATGATCCATTTCACTCCATCATGTCTCACTTCATTCATATTTCATTCACTCCATTCATCCATACTTCATTCACTCCATTTCATGGTCCATCTCATTTCCATCTCAGATTTCTAAATTTGATCTCTTTCTGCAAATTGAGTATTACAAATCATAAGTGGCAGACCACTTTTTATGCCACTTCATATTTGTGATTCATTCCATTCCATTATATTCCACTTCATTCATGCTCCATTCCACCATATTTCATGATCCATGATTAATCCATTTCATATTATACTCCATCCATGTTTCAAATCATTTCATTTCATGTTTCAAAGCTCCTACAGGTATATTCTGCAGTCAGACATTCTGCAGCCAGATACCCTGCAGGCAACTATCCAGTAACCACTTGTTCAGCAGCAAATTGACCCTGCACACCTATGTCAACAAGAAAAATCAAAGGGATTATGAAGGCTGAAGAATCAATGATTTTCAAAGGAAGACAAAGCATATTAAAACCACAAAAATCAAAGGAAAGGCTAAGGTAAAGTTGTGAAATTATTATGATGACAAATTATGAAATTTATAGTATAGTTAAGTCATGTATGATTCATAAAGTTATTTTGATTATTCGTGTTGATCAAGCCTATTAAACCTAATCCCTTCCATTCTGCCATACCAAACCATCATTTATTAAAAATTAACGGTTAGTACTGAAGTGACCTATTCAGTCACGTCACTAACCCGAAGTATTCAGTGATGATTTTGAATTTCTCACGAGATTTTTTTCGCGGTCTTTTCTTTCATGATAGCTTTCAAACTCATTAATTCGTGTGAATCACCTTCACCGTATTTCACTCACTCCATAACCACTTCATATCATCTTTCCGTAGCTAATTCCTGTTGCATAAGCAGAGAAGGCATCTTTGGGGTGAAAACAACTCTCTGCAACCATTTTTACCGTGAATAGAAGAGCAGTAACAGAGCAGTAAATTGAAGGTTGAGAAAAGAGGCTATGGGTCTCATTGTAAGGTCCGAACCAATCGGAACCAAATACTTAGAGGGTTACCCACAAATTAGAGAAATGCTACAGCAGGTTGGGTGGTTACAGTTTTTGGAAAAGTTCAATGGTTTTCATAAGGAGGTAACCAAGACATTTGCACGGTCCTTCAATAGAGCAGAGGTTGAAATAGGAGATGTCAAGTTCACTATTACAGAATTCTTCATTGCAGAGGCAGCAGAACTACCAAGGCAAGGTGAACGATGGTTCAAAAACAAGGAATTTCACAACGAGGCATGGAGACAAATGCTCAAAAAACCAAGTATGGATATCTCAGTTTTCAAGAAAGGCATCCCTAGCTTAGCACTGAAGAATAAATGGCGAAATATGTTGCTCATTTTGCAAAATTTTATAACTTGTGAGGGAAGTTTTGGTACCTTATATGTTTATCACATTCAGCTTATGATGCATTTCTTAGATGAAGAAATCAATTTACCCTTCTTCTTACTTCATAGCCTAAAGAGAACGGCCTCTAATGTTCAAAAGAGGGTTCAATTCTTGGAAACCACTTTGTATCACCATGGCCTAGTTAAAATCCTAATTGAACATCATTTGAGAAAAGTGGGAGACAATTGGGATGAGTTCCTAGTGAGGAATCACTTTGAAGAACCCAAGGAATCTCCATCCGAAGGAAAACTTGCAAGAAGAAGTAGGAGAAGGAAAATTTCCAAATCTGTTGAAATTAAAATTGGTAAATCTATACAAGAGGACAATGAGGAGATTATCTCTGAAAAACTAGCTGAAATCAAGAAACAGCTTAAAAATGAGAACATAATAAGAAAGTATGCCAAGGAGAGAGGTGAGGGACCATCTAAACTAAGACGAAGCCATAGGCTTAGAGGCATATTAAAGAAGACAGGAGTTAAGCAAACAGGCATCATAAACATTGAAGATGAAATGACACCAGTTGATAAATCTCATGAATACCAGTACGAAGAGGATCTTGATGAAGAAACTCCAGAGATATACCCAGCACAACAACAAATCTATAATTATGTTGAGACATTAGAAAGGAAAGCCTCATAAAGCAGAAGAAGAACTCCTAGCCCACCAGGATCTGCAATTGAAGTACTAAGAAGAGATAAATATGAACTGGAAGTACTTAATAGGCACAAAAAAAATGAAAATGAAATTCTCAGGGAACAAGTCAAGCTAAAGAGTAACATGAACACAACTCTCTCTCTAAAATGAAAAATCATATAAGGCTAATGTGAGAAGTCAAAACAAAAAATACAAAAAGTATAGGCAATTTATAAACTCAGATTCAAATTATGGACAAGGGTGCTTCAGAGAGGTCATTGAACACTGCAAAAGCGGTATGAAGCTGATTCTCCTTAGCAGAAGTTTATCACATGGATTAATTGTATGAGAATACAAAAGCTTTATGCTAAAAGTTGAGCCCCAAAGATGTCTTCTTTCACCAAATTTCACCAATTCCTTGTCCTTTATCGCTCTTAGGTTAAACATCAATAGTATTAATTAAAGTCACTAGAATGCATATAATGACTAATTTGCTATATTTCTCATGTTTTACAGTTGTAGTAGTTTTTTTACTAGACTAGCTAAGAAATGCAATGCTAGTTTAGATAGAAGCTAGTCGCCTATTCCGTAGCTGCTATATTCATAACTCATTAGTTACAAAAAGTATTATCAAAGAAAATTCATATGATTGAATCACCTTGAAGAATCATTATTTTCCTTAAGAAGTTCTATAAAAACTTACAGTGGTTATGCACATGGAAGAAATCAAAACTAAGAGGTAGACTTCTACCGGGACAAGAACTCTACACATGTCTTCAGCAAAAGTACGAGGCTTCCACAAGAGTTATAATTTGATTTTAATTGGGAAAGACACTTATCCCTATTTATTCTCAAGGGTAGTTATGTATTTCTTTTATAAGAGTGACTCGGGAGACCGAGAGACAGTTAGCTAGATTGATGTTTTGTGGTTAGATCTCAAAAATCCGTAATACTCTGTTTCTGAAGTATTTTTCCTTTAATGAAAAGAAGTCCAACTTCATTGCATGATCTGAGGCAATCTTGAGGAGTTTTGTATGCTAATCCGGTGGTAGAGGGCCCCTACTGCGCGAGAAGCTCTGTGCATATTGTTTAGATAAGTAACTTTAGCTCTGTTTCATTCCTAATTCAAGCAGTTTTTTGAACTCCATGTTTTATGCTAACTTACATCGAATGTTACAGCCAATCTTATTCTTATGAATTGTTCCAAAATATTACTAACACTGAATGAGAGATAGCCGTAATATTTTAGAGATTAGTTGCATTTTAGTTCAACTGTAATACTCCGGAGGATAATTTCACTTTAGTTAAGTTCTGTTCACTGTATTTCAAGTTTGATTGATTGCATTCTAGTTCAATTATGTTTAATGTATTTTAAGTTTTATTAATTAGTTGTATTCTAGTTCTGTTCCATTAGACTTCAAGATATTCATTATTTACAAACTACTCTTGTTATTAATCTCTTCCAACACATCATCATATGGACAAGAACTAGTGATATCAGTTTGAGGCCTTGACTGTTCTGCAATTTCTTATAATTTTACAAATAGCCTTTTTCGAAAACTATTCCAAAATATTTCTAACTCTCGAATGAGGCTTAGTAGTGACAATTTGAGTTGTAGAATGGATTAATTTCAGTGTCATAAGTTAATTTAGAGTAGGGTTCCTTACCATGCTACAGATAATCTTTTCCAATTATGTTCCAACAAATTTCTAACCATGGATGAGATTTTTGTGATATTGTAAGTTGTTGTTTACTTAGAAGAACCTCATTGCATTAAGCTTATCCTTTTCTCAAGCTATTCCAACATAATTCTAATGAATGAATTGGACTGAGTTCATGTTATGAGTTATTTTTCTTGACAAGTTTTGCATTTTCTGTTCTTAGGTGCCATACATAGTTTAGAATAGCCTTTGCTCTGTTTTATAATTGATAACTTTTTGCGCAAGACTTAGCCTTTCCTCTTAGCACAAAACACAAAAACAAAAACACTAGAAAACACTAAACAATAAGTAAGCAGATAAGATTTAGCAGTTACATAGCAATTTACTTCAACAACTATCAGCCTCTGCTGATAATTTATGATATCAATTTAGGAATAGCTAATTGATACAGCATACTTCTGATCTCAAAGTCAACACTTTACAACAAAAACCACTTTGTAGTCAAATTTAGTCCACTTTTGGGACAGCCTAGGTAGCAAATGTGTTCATGAAAGAGATCGTGAGACTACATGGGGTTCCTAAAATGATAATTTCAGATAGAGACGCAAAGTTCACTGCAGCTTTTTGGAGGAGCTTATTTGGAGGCATGGGTACTAAACTGAATTTTAGTACTGACTATCACCCCCAAACTGATGGTCAAACCGAAAGGACAAACCAAATTTTGGAGGATATGTTAAGAATGTATGTGATGGATAGGCCAACCAAATGGGAAGACTACTTACACTTAGTAGAATTTGCCTAGAACAACAGCTACCAAACTTCCATAAAGATGAGTCTATTTGAAGCAATTTATGGTAGAAAGTGCCACACTCCCTTAAGTTGGAGCCAACCTGAAGATAAACTAGTACTTGGCCTAGAAGTTTTGCAGGAAATGGAAAAAGTGGTAAAACAGATTCAGAAAAATATCAAGACATCTCAGGACAGACAGAAAAGTTATGCAGACAAAAATAGAGTTCACCAAGAGTTTAATGTGGGTGATCATGTATATCTGAGGATTAAGCCTAAGAAGAGCACTTTTCACACAGGCAGTTGTGCAAAATTAAAAAGAGCACTTTGCACACTGGCAGTTGTGCAAAATTAGCTCCACAATATTGTGGACCGTTTGAAGTGCTAGAAAGAGTGGGACCAGTGGCCTATAACCCATTCATATTAAGGTTCATGATGTGTTTCATGTTTCTTTGTTAAAAAAATATGTACATGATGATGCTCATGTTATTGATTGGAATCCGATTCAGGTGGAACAAGAAGGGGAATTCCTTCCAGAGTTGCTTCAAATCTCGGAGTGGGAAGAAATTAAACTTTGGAACCGGACAGTAGCCAGAGTAAAAGTGCAGTGGAGGCACTTTACACCCGAAGAGGCTACTTGGGAATGAGAAGCTGAGATGATGGAAAAATATCCAACATTGATTACACAGTGAAATGTTTAAGTTAATTTTGTCAACACCGAGGACGGTGTTTGTTTTTATAGGGGGAATATGTAACACCCCAAATTGCTATGCTTTTTAAACTTGAAAATTGAATAAGTCCAAAGGGGAAGTGGACCACAATGGAGAACTAATGTGTGGATTTATTTTATTTATTAATAAAAATAAATGGAACAGTTGTGTGTGTGTAATGACTATATTGAGAATTGAGATCGAAAAACCTAAATCCATGAGGATATGGATAAGGTGAAACTTTCCCAACCCTTTGAAAAATCCTTGGAAGGAATATTACTAAAATTAGATTTGGAGAGAAACATCTAATTTCCCCAATGAAGAAAAAATTAATTGGGAAGAGGAAGAAAAGATAGAAAAGCGAAAAATTCAGTTTTAAAGTACCTCAATGGGGGAAAGCCTAGGAAAAATAGGAAGAAAGCATCCTGGAATTTCTGGACATATAAATTGGAAATAGAATTAGAAAAGCACAGCTTAAATAAGCTGCTTCAGGACAGAAAAGGGGTTGTCTGTCACTGGGAGAAAAAGTTATCGGCTCGGGTGTGAGTTAAGGAGATAAAACTCTAAGGTTGGGTGGAACTAGTCATACAACTTGGTATGCACGTTTATTTACGAATGTTATGATTCAATATCAATTATACTTATCTACTTAGAGTTTTTTAGTTAAAAGAGATAAATTGGTTACAATTTCTGGAGCTATTATTGTTAAATATTGCATGTCATTGGTGATATAAAATCTGTATAGGTCCATACATTCAGCACATATTGCATCTAGTAATTTCACTGAATATTGCATAGTTGTATGGACGAAAACTAGTTAGTTCCAACTCCCATAACTTCTAAATCTGAATACCGATTTAGATATGGGGTTAGGAATTCTAATTGCATAAATTCTCTAATTTATTAAAAAAAAAAAAAATGAACTCGAAAGAGACTTTTACATGACTATTTAAACATATAAATAAATCTGTTATGTGTTGGACTACCACTTGGTTGACCTGCATGGTTGTGATTAATAAATTTCAGTGAGTAACTGATAAAATTTTGTTGTGATAAATTATGAATACCCTTATTGTTTCAGTGTTGATATAAAATATACTTAGTGTTCAAAAAAAAATTCCATGAATGAAATTTATATGGTTACCAAAATTAATTTAAAGAACTCTTGTTGATTTCATAGGTCATAGTTTATTGAAATTTGAATGGCATATCGAATTACAATAGAGCTACCAGTAGTAAACCTATATCTATATACGATTAGAGAACAACTTTAGTTAATGAATATTCTATGGTAAAAAAAGATATAGTAATTATTCTAAACTATGAATAACAAAAGTGGGTAGAGACCCGAGAAAATAAAACTAGATTTTAGTTTTATACAACAATGGTAAACAAAGGCTAAATATTACTGTTCTACATTGATGCATGCAAAAAAAAAAAAAAACACTACACTCTTTCATTCATATAGATATTTTTTGTATTCACGCAAAGAAATTGTGGGTGTAAAAGACAGTGAATAGTCTTTCTAAAAACTACACTTCTATATATCATGTGAAACTGTCGTAATGAGAGTTTTATAAATAGGTTATATGTATTTACTGTGAATCTGGTAATAAAAGTTTCAATTGTAAATTATATCAATTTAAATTAGCAGTGATATTTAAGAGAGATATATTTTTATGTACACCTGGAAAAGAAGAATTCTATGTTAACTATACTGGAAATACATCCATATACCTATGTTAACTCATTAAGTGAATTCCAGTTATGGTCCCGAAAAATGGAATTCCAGTATTCCATCCTGGAACTATTTCCACATAATGTAGAATGTCAAAGAAATTATACAAAAGTTTAGAACAGTTCGGGTTTTAATAATAAACATAGAACGTCTCGTCAAAGCCGGATGAAATGAGAAATATATTGTAACTGAATTAAATTCTATGCTAGATTATATTCCATGACTGGACAAACCTGGGAAGACGTCTGTAGTGAAGAGACATTCTGGTACATTAATACCGACCTACGAAATAAATGTGTGGAGGTAGACCGAGTCAGGAATCGGGTGTGATTTTTCCAAATTCAACTCGAGAACATATATCGGTAGTTGGACATACCTGCAAATTTCCATGGACTGTGTTAGCATCAATTAGAAAAAAAATGAGTTGTTCAGAATCCAACAACTACGAATAATAAAAATATTATTAGTGAATGGTTATATCTTAGCATGTTCGGAAATTCTTCGTTCCGATACCTGAAAATAGAAGTCAACAATTTGAAAGATTTAATCGAATTTAATCCACTCTAGTAAATAGAAAAATTTTGGACAAAAATTTATATAAAAAAAAAATAGTATACCAATTCGTTGGTACACTACTACTTTGTTGACATATATGAAGTTCTTCGATAGAATCTAAGGCTATGGCGAAAATGAGTTCATGGCTGCAAAGAAAGAAAACCAAATGAAGTTTTTAGTTGATTCATATTACAAAAATCTAGTAGATAAACGAGACTTACACTAATAGCAATATGGCAAAGAAAAGTCTTCATTTTTGCCTCATCGTAGACTACTAAGAGAAACGCCCATTATTGAAATCTTCAGGTTAACCTTCCGAAAGAAGAGCATGGATAATGAATTTCAAGGCGAGAAAGTAAGTATCTAAATTTAGAAAAAGAGAACAATACGAACTCATAAATACAATAACGACCTTGAAATGTTATTTCTTGCCATTAACAAAAGTAGTATATATACATCGTTAATAGAAATATTATTTATGCAAGGTTAACAGAAATAAATATCAACGCAACCAAAACCATACCTTTCGTTGGTAGTTTCCCATTGTGGCTGAATTCTGTGGGTTGTTAGTCCCGGCCATACAGCCAAGAAATTCCTCCTAACTTGCTTGACCAGAGAAAGAGAGTTAGTCTTCACGGCAGAAAATGGAAATAAGAGAAATTGCTGAGAAGTAACCTTTTAACTCATAAAACATTCTAAAACCCTAACATTTCTCAGCCATACAAGTTTCGGATGATTAAGAACTTGAGAACCATACTTGGATCACCAAGTCAAAACGTCAAGTTGTAACCGTCACGTGCAATGGTACTGAAGAAATTTCAGCGGGGACGACAAAATAAAATTTTCCAGACGAGGAGTAATGAACATGTCTCTTTAAGTGTTTCATGGAGCTCGAGAAATGGTGTTGTGAACTGACTTCTTTAAATTCGTATCAAAAGGGTGGAGTAAACTGAGGTGAAGTTTTAAATGGTGTCAAGTCGATGTAAAGTCCTGGAATTACGGTGACGTGGAAATGGTACAACCTTACTAAGGATCGTGTTAATTATCTTAAATAACTCAATTGGGGACAAGAAATGACATTGAGCATATAATGTATAACTTAATGGGAGTCAATAATATTAACTAGGAAAAAACCCTTAGGACGTTAGTTCATAAAGTAGAAATCATATATAGGTATTGATGGGATGGTAAAGTACGTTATTAAAGAAATTTTTTGGTAACATGTGGATTCAATATAAAGTGTGTTTGGTTGTATAAATAATGTGTAAAGATATATATATACATTAGTTAAGGACTTGCATGTGTGCATATACTTAAATATAAAAAAAAATATATACTAGAACATAAGGTAGTTGACCATGAAAGTAATTCTTCTAGTATAAGAAATAAATATATGACTAGTAAGGGAAATATGTATATATATAATTTCATAAATATATATATGGTTGGTAAAGAAACTGTTCATAAATGTAATTAAAACATTATGGTCCAAAGAATTTATCATAAGTATGACAATTTAATGATGGTAGCATGGATGTCAGAGATTCGTCAGATTGCAATAATGACTTAATGGTGGAAAATAGATTGTCATAGGATAAATAAATAAACTGGAAATGAATAACATTACAACTTCTGAGCCAAGTAGAAAGAAAAAGTGCTCAGAAGAGATCTCAGGACTTCGGCCCAATCCACCTTCGAGAAGGCTGCAGGATCGCTGAGAGTATTTCCACTGGTCTCTACTAGCTTGGGAAATTCACGCTCTCTCTCCTTTTTTCCCTTCACATCACACAAGTTAGAACCCCTCTTCCTCACAGGGATGTTGCTTTATCCACAGAGGAAGAGTAACTGACTAAAATTTTTCTGTTCAACTACTTCTCAGTTGGAATAAATATTTTTACCATCAGTATTTCACTTTATGGAACCAATTACATAACCAATTTTATTTAATTAAATTTAATTCATGTTCATAATGTACTATTTCAAAATTATAACAATAAATGTCTTAATGTCTTAACAATAAAACTTAATCATCAGTTAGCATTTAAGCCATATGTTACAACTCCCCCCCTGGAAGTGAACACCATCCTCGGTGTTCTCATTCTGCTCAAGAAAATAATCCAGGGTACGCTTCCTGAACAAAGCCATCATCTTCCCAGGGAGCTTCATCCGAGCCAAAGTGCTTCCACTGCACTTTAAGCTGGGTGATGGCTCGTTTTTGGAGCATGATTTCTCTCTAATTGATTATACATTGAGGCTCGACTAGAAACTCGTCGTCCGGTTCGACCTGCAATCAACGAACTTGAATTAGTTTTCTCATAAATTTTAGCATTTTTAATCAAATCTGGTATTCATATCCTACCTAAATACTCTACCAGTGGATTATGTGCTTTGGGTCTTGTACGTATTGTTTTAATAACAATACATGAAATACTTTGTGTACATGAATATGACTGGGCAAGACCAATCAGTAAGCCATGGGTCCTACCCTTTCCAATATTTGGAAAGGGCCACAAAACCTAGGAGCCAACTTGGCACAAGAAGCCCACCTTAAGGTGCTTTTCTTTGGCTCGATCCTTACATACACATGGTCTCCCACCTCAAACTCATGATAAGTCCTTTTCTTACCTGCATATAGTTTTTGTCTATCCTGGGCTACCTTCAAATTCTATTGGATTTTCTTTACTTCTGACTCCATTTCAGTTAGCATTTATGGCTCAAGCAGCAACTTGGTTTCTGGGCTACTCTAGTTAATAGGAGTTTTGTATTGTCGTCCATATAAAGCTTCAAACAGGATCATCCTAAGGGATTCTTGATATCTGTTATTGTACATAAACTCCACTAGGTTCAGATATTCTTCCCACCTAGTTGGTCGTTGCATCACATACATACGTAACATATCCTCCAGGATCTGATTGACTTGCTCCATTTGTCCATCTGTCTGTGGAGGGTAGGTAGTTATGAAATTAATTTGAGTTCCCAATCCTGTAAATAATGCTTTCCAAAATGCTGAAGTAAAATTCACATCCCTGTCAGATATGATAGTCTTTGGGATTCCATGTAGTCTAAATATCTCTCGCATGAATATATATTCTATTTGCATCGTCTTATAAGTGGACTATACTGGTATAAAATGTGTTTCTTTGCTTAATCAATCCACCACTGCCATTATAGAATCATTATGCTTATTTGACCCTGGTAAACTAGTGATGAAGTCTAAATATATCACCTCCCACTTCCACTCGGGTACCGGTATAGGCTGCATCAGCCCATCTGGGCACTAGTGTTCCACTTTCAATTACTGGCACTCTAAACACTTGTTTAGATATTCTGCAATATCTCTTCTCATACCTGGCGAGAAGTAGTTCTTTCTAATCGTTGTTAGCATATTCTGATACCCAGGATGTCCAGAGTAGTTACTTCGATGATGCTCATTTAGAATTAGTTCCTTCACTCCATTCTATTTGGAACAAAAATCCTCTTCTCGAAAGTTAGCAACCCATCTTTATTAATTTCATAATCAGCAGATTTTCCTTATTTTATGAACTCCTCTGCATGTTGCCACATAAACTAGTATTCAAGATCTTTCTTCGCTTATGTTTTTGTTTGCTCCAATAATCTGCACTCAAGTTGATTGTAGTACATCTCATAAACACCATGCAACTTTTGACTTAACACATCAACTACTCTATTCTCCTTTCCCTTCACATGCTGCATAACGATGTAAAACCGGCTTAGTTAGGAATTTCACCTTGCTTGGTGAGAACTAAGGTCATCTTGCTTAAAATAACTAGTTAAGTTGCTATGATCAGTTTTGAGTACAAATCTCTTTCCAAGCAAGTAGTGCCTCCATACCGGAGTGCATGCACTACTATTGTCAGCTCCAAATCATAAGTTGAGTATCGTTGCTCATTCTCTTTTAGTTTTCATGATTCATATGCAACAACCTTACCTTCTTGTGAAAAAATCGCCCCAACTCCTTCTTTACACGCATCTGTGCAAACTTCAAACTCTTTATTGGGATCAGCTACTCTTAATACCGAAGTTGTAGTCAATAAAAGTTTTAACTTTTCAAAACTGTCTTGACATTCCTTTTTCCATTTAAATATTTTTCCTTTCCTTTGTAAGGAAGTAATTGGGAAAGAAATCTTTGAAAAACCTTCAATAAACCACCGATAATAGCTAGCTAAACCCATAAAGGATCAGATGTCTGCCACATTTTGGGGTATCTTCCATTCCATAATCGTTTTGATTTTCTCTGGGTTAACTGCAATTCCTTTAGCAAAAATAATATGACCAAGGTACTGTATTTCTTCCTTGAAGAAATCACACTTGTTGAACTTAGCGTACAGTTGATGCTTCTGTAGCATTTCCAGCACTATCCATAGGTGTTCTTTATGCTCTTCTACACTCTTGGAATAAACTAAAATGTCATCAATAAATATTAACACAAAATTATCTAGAAATGGGTGAAATATACCATGCATCAGCCTCATAAAGGTTGTTGGTGCATTAGTCAATCTGAATGGTAACACCGCAAACTCATAGTGTCTGTACCTGGTACGAAAAGTAGTTTTATATATGTCTTCGTCTTTTATCTGGGTTTGTTGGTATCCAGACCTCAGATCTATCTTCGAGAATATCGTAGCTCCTTTCACCTGATCAAACAGATCATCAATTCATGGTAGAGGGTATCTATTTTTAACAGTCAATTTATTAAGCTGGCAATAGTCCATGCACATTCACATGGTTCTGTATTTCTTCTTCACAAATAGCACTGGTTCTCCCCAAGGAGATACACTTAGTCAGAGATACCCTTATCCAATAATTCTTGTAACTACATCTTTAGTTTGGTCAATTTTGGTACGCTCATTCGATATGGTGTCCTTGAAATGGATGATGCTCCAAGTATCAACTCTATGGTAAAATCAATGTCCCTTCTGGGTGGAAAACCTAATATTTCCTCTGGAAATACATCCATAAACTCTTGCACTATCAGAATTTTTTCCATCATTGGGGAATTTCCTTTGGAATTAGTAAAGCCCTCTTGGATGGCATATAACTGGCATCCCTTCTTCATGCACTTACCCATTTGAGATGTTGTTATAGGACGCAGCTTCAGAGGCTTCTTTATACCTTGAATTTCCTTATGGGTTCCATATTGCATTCTGTAATATATGACTTTTTCTTTACAGCCTACTAACGTCCAGTGCTTCTCCAACCAGTCCAAACCAAGTAGCACATCATAAGATCCCAGAGGTAGTATATTTAGGTCCACAATTAATTGATGTTCACTAATTTTTGGTGCACAGTTCAGAACCTTGGCACAAACCTTTCTCTTTGCTCCCGTGGCTGACTATACCAGCCATAGATTTCTGAATTTCTCACTCTACAATTTACAAATATCTACTACTTTGGGACTTGTGTAGCTTAAACTTGCACCTAGGTCTACCAAAATAGAAACAGGTTGAGATAGTAATTTACCTTCTAATTATATCATTATCAGTTGGTAATGTGCCTGTCGATCTTCCGGGTTGCGTTAATTCTGGGTATATTTCTGGATACATCTCCTACTATTGAGGCCTCCTGTAAATTGGTAACCGCCTCGCTCCTTCCTCGTTGCAGACAATTCCTGTAGTAGTGTGCCTTACCACACCCCCAGCACTTTGGGGTGGCTTCTACTTTTTCACTTAATCTGGTTTGCTAGAAGCTTTCGTGGGTTTATCTTCCACAAGCCATCTTATTCTTTGATGATTCCTTCCAAATTGTTTGCTAACTGAGCTTCTAGCAGCATTCTTAAAGTTACTGGTTCTTTTTTTCTTGAAACCAGAACTGCCCTTATGTTCTTTCTTGGTCTGTCAGCTTTTACCCTACTCTCCTTTTGCTTTAGCTTGCTGATAGCACATTCTTGCCTTCCGGATTGCCTCATCCATAGTTTTGGGATTCACAAACTCAATTCGATCCTTCATATGAGTCGGAAAACTACTCAGGAAACGTTGTACTTTTGCCTTTTCATCCCTTAAATAATGAACATAACAGAGTAAGGAAGTGAACTTAGTGATGTACTCATACATCGTCATCTGTCCCAGTTTTAAGTCATGGAACTCTCTAAATTTTTCGTCATATAATCGTTCAGTTAAGTATTTATCCTTAAAATATTACTAGAACAAATCCCAAGTCACGTCCAAATCGTCTATACTGTGGACATTTTTCACTTCCTCCCACCATAGTGTAGCCTTATCCCTCAACTGATAAATAGCCAATCTGGATTTAAGATTACTGTAATATTCATAAACTTGAAAATACTTGTTCATGTTTATCAGCCATGCCTCATCCACCTCTTCCTCTACTCCATCAAATGTAGGTGGTTTTATCTTTCAAAATTCACCTTGTAGTTCCACTTTCTATCTTTTAACTTATTTCTGATCTGACGCATTATCTAACTTAGCCTCATTGTAGTTTTTATTTCTATTACTCCACTAAGACTGACTTATTTCCATTCTATCATTGGTGTGGTCTCTTGCTTGTTGATCATTTCCATCCTGCATGACTCTGTCAGGGCTGGGTTGTTTCATTCCCTGATTCTAATTATTTGAGAGGATTTTTAATATCCTCTCCTATTCTTGCATCAAACATGCATTATCACTTCAAACCCTCACCATTTCCTCTTGTAGCTTCTGTACTGTATTTAATAGAATTCTAGTTTGGTGTTGTTAGTGCTGATCCACACTCAACTTCACCCACATCTCTGGATTCATTTCTGGTCGGGGTTGGGGTTCCCTGGTGTTCTCGGGTGGCTATTGCGGTTGCCCCCTTCTCATACCGTCTCTTGTTATACTTCTTTTCTCTCTGTGCGTCAGTATATACACAAATTAAATTGTTAGTTGACTCATAGGGTCCCAGCGTGCAAACGCTACTCTGATACCACTTGTAACATTCATCAACTAAACATTGTAAAAATAAACAAAATTATTTAACTATACATCACATATGGTTTTACTGTGGATAACATTTCATTGTTTTACCAACATTCTAACTATATGTTTTCACATGGTAAACTGCAGTTTGCATTTCATTGTTTTACCAAAATTAGACTTAAAACATTATACGAATTTTATATATTTCTTGAGTTTGGTTCATTTCCTGTTTTGGCCTGTCATATCACCACAGTACACATTTAACTCGTTAAATATTTCCGTCAGTATAGCACTTGGGATTATTTCTTTTAATAAATGGATCCCAAGGGTACTATCCTTTAATGCTAAGTCTATCAACTTACACATCGCACTTGAGCATAGTAAACTAGGCATATTTTCTATCATACGAGTAGATCTTTCATACTCTTGCACTTTTGGGGTGTTGTGATGAGGAAAATTGGTTAAGGATACACCATCGGATTAGTTTGGATCTACGGCTTCCAATGCTTCCCTCCAAGACAAAGTTTCAAATAAACCCCAAATCCTAACCACTCCATTCATTTGCGTCGAGACCACTGGGGTTTGAGGCTCTGCAACTGAGTGCCATGCTCCATGTCTGGTTAAGCTTTAGCTTACGTTTGTCTATAGGTTTTTGATACTGGCTTATTGGGCAAGTTGAATCGTGACTACTAACTTTGTGGCCTTTAGGTTTACAGCCTCTGCAACAGGATTCTGTGTTGTATGGTTTCATAAGACTAGTTACATCCAAAATTTGATAACAGTCTCGTAGACGAACACTTTCGCATTCTGTTGGTTAAGGTTTCGGTTTCACGACTCTCACCCTCCTCTTCGTCGGGATGCAACACACTCATCTCTGCCATGGTAGGTAAGTTAATTTGCAAACTGTTGTGCTAGTTTTTATAAACTTGTTCTCTTAATGTGTTTTTCTTTCTTTCTTTTTCAACCACTAGGGTTTTACCCTCTTTTATTTCTCTTTGTCTATATGCAGTAAACTCCTCTGCCTCCGCGTGAGACCCATACAAGTATTCTAACGCTGCATTGCACATCTTACCCAAATTCTTGTTTTCTAGTAACCATTATTCACGTAGTTTCAAAGGTCTTTAATTTACTTAAGGGCTATTTGTTTGTGCAGGTATGGCTTGTCTCGGTTGTTTCTTGGTGTTCCATTATAGCTGTGTGAATTTAGGCACCCGTCAAGACTCTTCCTTTACACATGAATTTCTTCTGTCACATGTACTGAATGGGTTTATAGACAATATCATTGTTGTCATTATGTCTTGACAAATAAGGGTTCTAGCTTACTACTCTTTTCTAAGTTATGATTCTAAATTCATTTTATTAAATGGGTAATTCTCCCTCTTATCTTGAACTCGGGGATTATTACCATTTTTTGAAGTTTCCTGGTGTAATGTATAAACATTAGTTTGATACTCTTTATTCCACTATTACTGTCCCTTTAACAGCCCTGTTAACCCTTGGGGGTTTTGCTATTTATTTATGTATCATGTATGCTTAAATGTGCTAGGGATTTTTATTTCCAAGTTTTTTTTTGGCATGCATAAGGAACTAGAAATGTATTTGTATACTCTTCGTTACAAAAATATAGATAGACCGCTTACCTAATATTATTTTTTTTTAAATATTATGGTTCTCTGTATTAAAAAATTTGGTTGGCTTTAAACTCGCTTCTTCATAACAGTTTCTTCTTATTGCTTTACTGTAACTATATATATTCAAGAGTCAACCATACCGACTGGTTTTCTAGTCCGTGTATAGTTTTTATATCAGAACAAGTGTCCTACATTCCGGGGCCTCAGCGCTTTGGAATTCAAACAAAGTTTCCCTACCGTTTCATAGTTGAGTTTTCTTGTTCCAGCTATTTAATGTATTTTCCCAGTTTGTCTATTTGTTCAAGATATATGAAATAGGCACTAGACTTAATTTTTGGCTATATTTTACCATTATACTGTACCCAGATTTTTACTGTAGAAAAGAGAATATTTCCTGTGCAAATAATTAATATGATAACCGAAAATATTTTTATTGTGTTTGAATAAGAATCTCCACAACATGCATTTCTCTCTTTTTGTTGTTCTATCAATATTTAAAATGTATATAACAATTAAAACCTAACATTTTCATACAGTAAATCTTCTTTTTCGTAACTAAAGACTTTTCAATAATTTTTAACAAACTTTTTACTAAATAATTTATTTCTCAGCCAGATTACTCAGTCCTACAGAGTCTCATTTCTTGAGTTAACAGTATGATTCTACTACATTTACTTATCAAAAATTTCAGTAGTATTACTTATCTTTCATTTGACTGTGATTTTCCTCCCTACTATGGATGAAGCAATTACATCCTCACCCCACCCCCTCCCCCCTCTCCCATGCTCCACTTCTGAGCCAAGTAGAAAGAAACAGTGCTTGGAAGAGATCTCAGGACTCTGGTCCAATCCGCCTTCCAGAAGGTTACAGGATAGCTGAGAGTATTTCCACTGGTCTCTACTATCTCAACAAATTCACACTCTCTCTCCTTTTTTCCCTTCACAACACACAAGTCAGAACCCCTCTTCCTCACAGGGATGTTGCTTAATGTCTTAACAATAAAACTTAATCATCGGTTAGCATTTAAACCAGATGTTACAGATATTTTAAAGATTAGTTTTTCATATTTGTGATTATATTATTAAATAATTAATAAATTTAAAGAATATAAAAATAGAAATTTAAATAGTTTTTATTTTCTCTAGTTATTTGAAATTCTATAATTTTTTATATAAAAATAATAATTTGAAAGTTAACTTTTCATATTTAATAACTAAACTATTAAATAATTTAAAAAATATATATTATAAAATAATAATAAATTATAAATATTATAAAGGATATATAATAAGTCTATGGGGTAGCTTAATTGACTATGATGATGTTATGAAATATTGTGTAAATCATGAGATGCAAGAATCAAATCCTTCACCCAACCAAAAAGAAAAAGATATATATTATAAAATAACGATAATATGAGCATAGTATTTGTGATGGTGATAATAATGATCACCATAATCTATCTTAATATAAGAGGGTTATTGGATAAAATTATATTATAATCAACCTAGATCCATCTTAACCCCGGATCTATCAAGATTTGAGAGGGATCAAATCTCTAGATGTGCAAACCTCTTTTGTGAGTGCACAACTTGATCAAATCTTTGGAGGTGCAACTTTTTTGAGTGCAAACTTGAGGAAAGGTTTGCATGAGAGATAGATCTGGGTTAAGATGGATCTAGGTTGGTTTCATTCGTGTGTCGCCATGCAAAATTTGTTGAACATATAATTATTTTTATCATTTTCAATACATTAAATATGTCTAAAATTAATTTGGTCAATTTAATTTTAATTTTTCTCAGTTACCTCAGTTTGTTGAGATGAGAGAGAATATTAGTAACTAAGATGAAATACAAATTTTAAGTGCAAAGTGACAATGTAACAATGTTGAATGATAGAAAATTGCAAAAAGTGAACATTTTATTTAGGATGAAAATTCAATTATTGTATATATGGTTGAATTACTGTAACATAAAAGTCAACTCACAGTCAACTCACATCACGAATAATGTTTATGTGCTTACACTTAGACAGAGTGTGTATGTTTTGGAGGTGAAATAGAGATATATATGGAGGGGGGCGAGAGGTAAGAAGAGAGAGGCAAAGATATGGAGGGAGGAAAAGATCTAGATATGGAGAGATAAGGGGAAGAGAGAGAGAAGGCGGTGGAAAAGGGAGGGAGGGAGAGAGTGATAGATAGACATGGAGCGAGAGTGTGTATGTTTGGGTGGTGAGATAGAGAGAGAAAGAAAGAGAGACAATAGAATATGGAGATATATATGGAGGGGGAAGAGACGTGCTTACACTAAAATCAATGCACACTATTAATCTAATTACTTTGAAATTACTAGACATCATATATCTAGTTCCATAAAATCATAAATCAACATCTACAATGAAATCAATGCATCTAGTTCAAACAATCAAATAGGATTAGAAATCAAAATATACACTAACATCAATGGATGTGATTCAAAAAATCAAATAGGATTATAAATCAACATCTACACTAAAATCAATGCATCTACTACAAGCAATCAAATAGGATTAGAAATCAATATCTACACTGAAACCAATGCATCCAGTTCAAGCAATCAAATAGGAGTAGAAATCAACATCTACACTGAAATCAATGTATCTAGGGTAAGGTATTAAATAGGATTAGAAATTGACATATACACTGAAATCAATGCATCTAGTGCAAGTGATCATATAGGATTGGAAATAAATATGTACATTGAAACTAATCCATCTAGTGCAAGCAATCAAATAGTAGAAATCAACGTCTGCACTGAAATCAATGCATCTAGTGTAAGATATTAAATAGGATTAGAAATTGACATTATCTACATCAATGCATCTAGTGTAAGTGATAAATGTGATTATGAATAAATATCTACATTGAAACCAACGAATCTAGTGCAAGCAATCAAATAGGAGTAGAAATCAACATCTACACTGAAATCAATGCATCTAGTGTAAGGTATTAAATAGGATTAGAAATCAAAATCTACACTGAAATCAATGCATGTAGTGCAAGTGATAAAATAGGATTAGAAATGAATAACTACATTGAAATCAATACTTCTATGAAATCAATAAAATTTTCATGATTTTCTAGATACAACTTCTATGTCTGTATTTGTCTATATGTGTCTTTTTATTCTTCCCTCTCTCTCAACCTTCCATTCTTTTTCAATCTCCCTCCTTCTATCCTTCTCTCTCTCCCCCCCCACCATCTCTTATTTGTCTTTCTCTCTCCACCTCTCCCTCCCTTTCTCTATCTTTCTCTTATTCTCTCTCCCCCCTGCCATCTATCCATACCTCCATCCATATCTCCTTATTTGTCTCTCTATCTCATCCCCGTAAATACATGTCACTCTCTCTCTCTTTCTCTCTCTCCCTCTCTCTCTTTCCCCCTCCATATATATATATATATACATCCTCCTTCATCTCTCTCTCTCCCTCCCTCTTCCTCTCCCTATCTCTCTGCCTCCCTCTCCCGCCCCCCTCTCCCTCTTTATTTATCTCCCTCTTCCCCTTCTCTCTCCATATATATCTCTCTACCTCCCTCCCTCTCTTTTCCTCTCTCTTCTTCCCTCTCTCCCCCCTCCATCTGTATCTCTATCTCCCCTTGTCTCTCCTTTTCACCCCCAAAAAATACACACTCTTTGTCCATCTCTCTCTCTCTCTCTCTCTCTCTCTCTCTCTCTCCCTCACCGTCTCTCCCTATATCCCTTATCACTCCCTCTCCACCTTTCTCTCTCTATGAATTTCTTCCCATTCTAACTCCATCTCTCTCTCCCCCTCTCTCTCTCCTCTCTCTCAAGTCCTCTCTCTCCCTTTCTCTCCCCCCATCACACACTCTCACTTTATCTCCACCCTCCAACTCTATCATTATCTCCATCTCTCTCTCATTCTCTCTCTCTTTCCCTCTTTCCCCCTTTCTCCCCCTCTCTGTCCGCTCCATATCTATGTCTCCATGTATCTCTCTTCCCCATATTTACCTATCTTTATCCTCTCATTTTCTCTTCCTTCCCTCGTCTCCTCTCTCCCTCATTCCATATTCATCTCTCCCTTATCACTCCCTCTCTCTCTCTCTCCACCTCTATCTCTCAATGTATTCGTTCTCCCCTCCCTCTCTTTCCTCCTTCCATCTCCATCTCTCTCTCCCCTTCTCTCTCTCCTCTCTCTCAAGTCACCTCTCTTTTCCTTCCTCTCTCTCCTTTTCTCTCCCACCTCCATCTATCTCTCCCCCTGTCACACACACTCTCTCTCCACCCTCCAAATTTTTCACTATCTCCCTCTCTCTCTCCTTCTCGCTCGCCCCCTCTCCCCCCTTCATATCTATGTCTCCTTATCTCTCTCTTCCCCTTATTTCCCTGTCTTTATCCTCTCATTTTATCTCCCTTCCCTCATCTCCTCTATCCCTCATTCCATCTTCATCACTCCCTTATCACTCCCTCTCTCTATCCATCTATATCTCTCTATGTCTTTGTTCTCCCCTCCCTCTATTTCCCCCTTCCAACTACTTATCTTTCCCCCCCTCTCTCTCCTCTCTCTCAAGTCTCCTCTCTTTTCCTTCCTCTCTCTCCCTTTATCTCTCACCTCCCTATGTCTCTCCCCCCATTACACACACACTCTCTCTCCACCCTCCAACTTTCTCACTATCTCCCTCTCTTTCTCCTTGTCGTTTCCCCCTATCTCCCCCCTCCATATATATGTATCCCTATCTCTCTCTTCCCCTTCTTTCCCTATCTCTATCCTCTCCATTTCTCTCCCTTCCCTCATATCATATCTCCCTCATTCCATCTTCTTCTCTCCCTTATCACTCCCTCTCTCTCACCACCTCTCTCTCTCTCTCTCAATATCTTTGTTCTTTTTTCCATCTCTTTCCCCCTCCATATCCATCTCTCTATCCCTCCCTCTATATTCCTCTCCACCCCCCCCCCCCCCCTCTTCCTTCCTCTATCTCATGTCTCCCACCTCTATGTCTATCTCCCCCACTCTATCCCCCCTTTATCTCACTCTCTCTCTTAAATATGATCCCATTGTATTTTATTTACGAAAGTAACTAATAAAAATAAAAATAAAAACATAATTGGTTATAAAATATTACATTGATATTTTGGATCAATCATGTCAAATAAAATGCAATAATAAAAAACTTAAAATAATCATGCATTATCTTTCTTGTATCATTATTAGTGACTTTTATTTCTCTCTTTGCTTGGATCTCATATAAAATACAATAATAAAAAACTTAAAATAATCATGCATTATCTTTCCTGTATCATTATTAGTCACTTTTATTTCTCTCTTTGCTTGGATAGTTGGTTTAAATGCATATATAGTGGTTCTTTATAATATTATTGATATTATATAAATTTCACATTTGTATATATAAAAGTATTATCATTTTTAATTTATTAAAACTTTCTCTCTTTTTTTGGATTTTTTATTTCAATGCATATATCCTCGTTCTTTATAATATTATTGATATTATATAAATTTCACATTGTTATCATTTTTAATTTATTAAAACTTGGATTTAATATCTTTAGATATACCTCAAAAGTAATTATAACCTTTTTTCTTTTACATTTAATTAAAAAAAGTTATAAAATAAAATTAAAATAAATTATTTGTAAAATATTTTGATTTTGAAATAAATTATGGTTTTTGGGCATGTGGTATTGAAAAGCCAATGGCCATGGTATTTTCCCATGGTATTTTAATAGAATAAATAAAATCCTAGATCCATAACATAATAACCAAAAGCCTAGATGGACCATGATATTGATAAACCATGGTATTAGCCCATGGTATTATGATTTTTTTTGCCTCCTCTCACTCTCTCTCCCTTGGTCTCTCTCTCTATATTTCTCTTCTAGGTATTGGCCCATGGTATTGTGAAAAAGTATATTTAGAAGTTAATAATATCCTCATGGTAAATATTCATGATTAAAAATCTTATTATATTGTAAATATTAAATTTTTATCCACTTATTAATTAAATTAGATAGTTATGCAATCATTATTTTAATTTATATTGTAAAATGGATGTTAATTTATAAGTTATATATATATATGTGTTATATATTTTAATGTGATATGTATATTGTACTTTCTTTTATCTAAAAAAAATTGTTCTTAATTTTACTCACCCATCTAACCCTCACCCATCGACCCCAAACTGGGTTGTAGAGCGTCTCTAGGCACAATAATATGTTTCGGGTTATATTTTATTCTACTTTTATTTTCATATATAAGAGTAAAGATACAGGAAATATACATATTATTAATGGGTTCTATCAATCAATTTTCCAGTTTACCACTATTAGTTTTGCATTGACCATGGAAACTTGTAATGTTTAACTTTATAATAAATTTTTTTTTTAATTAAAATAATAATTTGTTAGCATTTCATTGATTTGTCTTATTTCAAGGTTCTTGACATATTTTTGATGTTTCCCTTGAAATTTTTTCACCCTATAATGATGCAAAATCATTGACCCAACAACCCACTAACTGAAATTGATTTTGGATGCTTTGAGGAAGAAAGCTTGGCACTTGGAAACAAATGATACAATTTTCTAATTTTTTACGCAATAATAAAAATGTAAGCCTCTAGAAGGTGAGCTGGTAGAGGAAGAGATTCCTCATTTTGTTAAATTTTTATTTTAAATAGTGAGTCTGTGAATTGTCATAGTGGTAAATCAATGTAATATCAGGCTGAAAGAGAAAGGACCAAGAAATTTTGAGTCAAGTTAAGGGTCATGAGGCCATGACGCTATTGTGATGTAATATTATTTTTTTCAATCCAAATTTATGGTGTGTTATGAAACCTACATGTTTTTCCTTCTGTGTGATTCATGTGTGTCATTTTGATTAGCTACCAGTCGCTTAGACCCTAACTAGAGAGACGTGAGAGAATTCATTGATCATAGTTGCCACCTGAGAGAGGGATACAGAGTTGGAATTGTTGTGTCTCAAGTATTTATCCATGTGGTGGAACTCATCTGGATTTATGAAGGAAAAAATAAATACAAATTTAAATAGAACTTTGAGATACAATGAAAGAACATAACTTCAATTAATTAATAAAAAAAGTACTAAAAACTTTTTATATGCAGAATGGAACAAACAAGCCTGAGAAATGGTAGCTTATGTCCAAAAAGAGATGTGACGAATACATCCCTTCTAAATTGTGTTACAATGAGGCTTGAAGGCATTTTTATCATAAAGGAGAAGGGTTAAACCCTAACCATATAAGATAAAGTGCTAATGATTTTGGGCCTCGTTGGGGGTAAGTTGGATGACAACTTCCCCGGGTTGTAACTTTGACATCAAATCATTGTTTGCCTATCATATTACCTAATTTCAAATATTTCCATGAGGAGGCAAAAAAAAATTGTGATACATTTTATGGCACTTTTTTAATCTCTCAGTTTTCCCAAAAAATGTCTTTTAGGACCTCAAAATGGCTATGAAATATTAAGACCTGAAAAACTACCAAAAATAGAAATCTATGCTAAAATTAAGGAAATTGAAAGGAAATAGTATTGGGGGTCCAAGTGGAATAAGCGAGTGGACACCAATATCCACCTCGATTAGGACCAACCCTAGGTGAAAGGGAGGATAAAATCATGCCAACGTGCAGAGCCAAACAGAGATTTAGTTGGTCCAATCGGGCCTTAAAGGAGTCGGGGCTTCCTGGATTCAAATTACATGAGGAAAATCCTGAACTCTATCTAGGGTGGGGCCTAGATAGCTGGTCAAGCCCCGCACCAAGTTAGCGCATGAAGAAAAATTATGTAACGAGAAAGGGGTAGCCCCCGACTTCCAAATGGGACCCACGAGGTTGGCCGAGGAAGGATGTACACTGGTTTAGTCAGGCCACGAGAAGCATAGAGAACGAAATGCTTGATTTTCTCATACTCCCATGGTAGGATTGAGGCTTACGCTAATTTTGGCATTGTTACGTGATAGTTTGGGGTTACAGTGACCGTAATGCATTGTTGCACATCAGAGTCAAGAAATTATGGGTTAATACCAACATGTCCCACGATAGAGGTCTTTTAGGGGCAAAAATGAAGAACCCTTGGAATCAATAATCATCAAAGAACTCACAAGTTTTCATGGGGATCACCATTATTCACGGGATCTTGTAATCTAATTAAAAAAATGATAAACTTTAATTCATATATGAGTGTATATTATTAACATGAGAGTTACAAGTTTTCTGATTTTTTAACCAAATCATACCATAGGTCATTATTTCATTAATATAACGAAAAGATTATTTATTTCATGTTAATCATGAGGCCAAGGGATTTAATCGACGCTTTGAGGTATCAAATCATGCATAAATGATGAAATTATTTCCATTAAGCACTAATTTCTATTAAAATACAAACGTGATGAAAAAATAGATTATGACAAAAGATTTGTTCCGGCAAAATCTCCAGAGAATTAGTCAACAACTCAACTAGCTACGCTTTATGACATCATCAGAAACTGAGAAAGTCTTCCTATATTCTTGTTACCAATATAACCCCCAATTCTGGCAGGATGACGAAGGGTACAAAAGCATGATTTTCTCAATTACTAGACAAACTATCATCCCTCTTGTTGTTATTCCATCATTCCTTTAATTGGTAATCCTCTTTGAATGTTAAAATGCATATTTATTTGTTACAGAACAAAATGAGAGTTTATAGCAGATTTTAATTTATTTTATTTATTCTCCAAGAGGAAATAAGTGGAGAGTGAAAGAGGTGCACACAACGCTTTAAATATGTTTATCATGTTTCGAGCGGAATTGAATATCATTGCAATCTTACTAGAAAAGGCTGCCACACTTTAATCTAATGGTCCTTTCAAAAAAATATAGTTTAAGTACTTGTATTTACATTCATAATTTCTGATGACTTGATTTTTATTCTGAGGTCATTTCCCTACCATTCCATGTAACATCAATGATGTTTTCAGCTCTTTTATCAAATTAGTTTGTGTATTTTTTGGAACCATATATCCATCTTTCCAAAATTTAATTATATCATCAAAATGTGGAATGTTCATCTTGGTGTCTGACTGAAAAATTCACTAGTGAAGTTTGAATTACTTCTCTTCCTATTGAATTTGAATTTTCAGTTATTAATTTGAAAATACCATGGTTCTTACAACATTCATGGCCTCAGGTTGGAATATCGTTTACAAAAAGGACTAATTCAAGGTGAAATTTGTTGTGTCACTATTGACACTCTTCCCACATGCATCTTCTTCTAGCCATAATATGGTGCCCATCTAATAAATTTTGGTTCCAATTGTAAAAATGCTTTAAACCAAACAAATTTTGTTTACACAATAATAATAATAATATCGTCGTCAAAAAAAATTCAAAAACACAACAATAATAATAATAATAAGAGCCATGTGCTGGCAATGTCACTCCTCTTGTACATTGCTACCAAGTGCCTTTTTTTTGGTAGAAACATACAAAGTTTTCCATATTTTGCAATTTTCAAATAATAAAAATGTTATTTTGAATTCAAGAGTAATTTCAGTGCACTAAAATTTCTTTGTTATGAAGCTCACTTGCGGCCTCAAACTCACATTGATGTCAACAAACTCCACATTCCTTACAATACTTTGAATTTCTACACAGTGTGATCTAGCCATATGCTTATTAGGAGAAAATAAACTATTGAATTAATCTCTATGATTGATTTGTATAAATAATTCTCATAACTCTTCAGTCACAATAAATGTAGAGATGCGCTGAGCCGGTTTCTGTGACTGGAACTTCTAGATTATACGATGCAGCTGATGGGTATATATAGTTGGCCCAAGAAGCACTAGATCTGGTAAATTTAGGTATCATTATTTTCTTTTCAGTTTCATATTCAATTTCATTCAAATGGATTTCCTTATAAAAACATGCCATGGAAAGAATGTATTTAGATTACATATTGAAAATCCAAGTAAAACTAGAGATCTATATGGATACTTTTGTATGGGTTAATATCAATTTTTTGTGCATATGAATTCTTTAAAGTCACAAATCTCCAAGTTGGGTTTATTGCATTGATAGAAATGTAGTTTAATCATCTGCAACTACATGGAAATGGCACTGAAAACCTCACTTAAAAAATATTTAATTGGACTTTTTGAATTGAATGTTTGTTTATGAGTTTTAGGTTTGATTTTGTAGTGAGGATAACTTTTTACAAGATTTATCTGGTGAAAATGGTGGTCAGTAAGCATGGTCATCACGATAAGCAGGGATCATCGTCGTTGTGTTTTAAAGGAACATTGATTATTTTTGTTGGGGTTTGTATTCTTGTTATATGGATGATGAAATCATCTTCATTTGTGTCTAGGGAAAATTTAAGGATGGAAGTTTATCTTAAAGTTTTGAAACCTTGCTGAATCTTACTCGTCCCTAATATGTAAATTGTAAAAATATTTAGGTTTCTAATTATTTTATATTAGTATATATCAAATTTTGGCGATTTTTAGGGTAAAGTAATTTTATACTAAAAAATTTGGGTGAATCAATTTTCAAAAAAATGAAAATTGGTGAATCCTTTTTTTTTAAACATGGAAAATTAGCCCACCTGCCAATATTAGCCCCTAAAATTTTCCTTGTCTGTGTTAGCAGAAAGAAAAAGCTCCAATGGAATTAGGAAAATCACTCCAAAGATCAGGGGAAAACTGAGTGATTCTTCACCTGTATCTCAAGAGATAAACGAGAAGATGAAATATTTTTCCTCTGGGTGTATTTTGAAAACAATTGTGGAGAACTGCTCGAGGATTCCATCAACGTGGATAGTGGGGAGGAGTTTGAAAAGAATAAATAACCCCGACGTTGCTAATTCAGATGATGAGAATAAGGAAGAGGAAAACTCTAATGGTGTTGGGAATTCGAACGCATGAAAGACATTAGAAAGAGATGGAAATTCAATGAAGAAAAACATGAATATAATGTTACTGCGAATGAAAATGCAGAAATTAATGAGAAAGGAGATAATGAAACTGACAGTTAGGAAAAGAAAGACATCAAAGCGACAAGACAAACCAAATTTTCTAGTTTCAGGAAAGATCAATAGAAATGGGTTATTGGATGTCCATAATTGAGAACATTATTCCTTCACTACAAAATTACAAACAAATTATTCCTTTCTCTTGGGATGAACAACATGAATGTATTCATGGTGACAAAAGTTTTAGGCGGATTAGTTTTGTTTGGAAGAGTGATTAGACTACGGGGTTCGATATTCCCATGAATATTTCAAAACATCAAGAGATATAAATTCAATATGTTGCTACAATGCAATTGACTTTTTGAGATCACTAGTGTCTGAAAAACTAGTATGAAGAATAAAATCTTAAAATTAGGGAAAAACATATATAGATTCTATTGCATGTTGTCGGCTCACAATACTAGAACACAAACAAAATTGATCAAAAATAAAATCTCATGAGGGAAAGTTCTCATTATGGTTGGAGATATCTAAGTTCTCATTGAAAGTATGCTCATTAACATAGTCCTTGCAAGTAAATTGATGTCTAGTTATCATCATTTTAGAACAAAATAACACAATGCCACGAGTAATGGAATGCCTCAAAATAACCAACAGGAAATCAATGAAAAGAAACATTGACAATAATATTTTATCACATAAAATTTTCTTAAGTCTAATTCGGTGCATTAAAAAAAGTGTTAATAATTGTACCACATTGCAATACATATATATTATATGTCTATACACATGAGGTAAACCAAGACAATATATCACTCTTATTCTTTCAAGAGTAGACACCCTTAAGAAAGAGAGGGAAGGTTTAGTGCAAAATTTTTCTAAAAACATGCAAGAAATCTGATATAGCAATGTTTAAATCCAACAACTATCAATCACAATGAAGCAATGATCTAAGAGAATTAAAGTAATGATGTAGCATCATTTTTAAATAAGTTTTTGAATGTAATACAAGCATGATATAAACAACTAGAGCACAAAAGGGTGTGATGAACATTCAAACAAACAAAAATGAGAGAAGAAAGTGCACTAAAAAAATTTTTATATGTATTCTTCTAAAATTGTTATATACACTGCAACATTACAAGAAAAAATGAAACTACATATTTGACTTGCACATAAATTTGCCAACAATATGCAACAAGTGTAACCATTATGTATTTTTTCATGCATTGGTGTCCATCTCGAATAAATAAACAAACAAACAAAAAATACACAAATCAAAAAAGCATTAGTGAAGTAGGAGTTTTAAGTTTAATATCATTTTTTTAGAACTTTATAACCTAATGTCTTGATGTTTACACTTTAAGTCTTATTACTAAATTCAAGATGAATAAAGATATACTCATAGTCTATCTTGTGTATAGCATTATCACTTGGCAATAGCAACTAAGATATGGCAATGTCAATTCATTATTATTATTATATAGATAATGTACATGTTGATGTTTAAAGTTTTTGTCTTATTACTAGATCTAGGTTGAATGAAAATATACCTATACTTTATCTCATCTATGTGACACAACACTTTAAATTTAACAATTCTATGGACGTCATGCCTCAAATCATTGACTTCGAAAAAAAATATCTATTTTATATAATAATCTATAAAATTATATTACAAATTTTAAAAGAAATATTTTAAATACTTAAGTTTTATAAATAAATTTTCACCGAGAGGTGCTCTCCAACCTAATATCGAAGAGATGTTTCAAGGCTATGATATTATATATCATGGCAAGTTATGCCATGTTAACATTTTGACTTCGTCAAATTTCAAGAAAAAATTAAAAGATAAAATAGAATCTAAAAAATAAACTAGAATAAAAAGATTAATGTAATGCAATGTAAACAATTTGATTTGATCAAAATATGACAGAGAAAAGTAAGATAAAAGTTAAAAAAAACAACATAAATGTTGGCAATATGATGCAATATGTTGTCCTTGATGGCAACCTACTTGATGAATTTGTCCTTGATGGAAACCTACTTGATGAGTTGCCTTTTGATAAACAACTTGTTTGTTAAAGATGTAAAAATGATGTTTCTACAGGTCAGTTCAGATGTGACAGAAAAAGGAATTCTTGTAAGTGCCAAATAAATGAAACATGAAATATTTCTCAATGTATACGCAGGTCTAATGAAGGCAACCCGCGTATGAAGGCAATTTATATGCTACTTGGTATACAAGAAACCCACGTATACATCCAGAATTAGTATATATGCAATTTTTATGAAGAGAAGTTGCGTATACATGCGAGTATAAAGAGTCCAAGTCGTGTGTACCCTTTACGCTCTAAAATTATGATACCAAGGGGAATTACCATGGTATTATCCCACAGTATTAAGCATTGTATCGTCTATTTGATTGTGTCCAAGAATATCATCGACACTTGTGTGGTTTTGGCTCATGGTATTGATAAAGCTAATCCTATATAAGGAGAGGAAGATCATATTGCAAGGGTGTGCAGGTGTGAGGGATGTTACTGAATACTTATCTTTGAAGAATATATGCATGGCATGAACTCTGTTTTATTGGTAGATATGAATCTATGATGAACCTTGGATACAATGATGGATCAGGATCTCTGGACCTGAAATGACTATGTACTTGCATGATCTAATTATGTGATGTTTGGATCTGTGACCTAGTGCATGGTAGCTGAAGTGAAGTAAAGAAATCTAGTTAAGTTTATAGCTCTGCATCTTTCTGCAGTAATAACATTTATAGATCCATACGCTAGTTTGTCACAGTGAAAGCGTGTATACACGTGGCTTTGTCTCAGCCAAAGCACGTATGGAAGTCAGGGTTTTATGAAGCATGCTGAAGAGGTTAAATGTTTAATGTTGTTGTATTTATGTTGTTTGTCGATAAAGTCTTCATGTAGATCTAGGTTGCTTGAATATTGTATATGCTGCTAAGTTGAATATGTACAAATCTGATCAATGAGTGAATAAGTTTGTTTAACGATGACTAACTCATTGAGGGTTATGCAATACTGAAAATATATCAAAATGAAAGCCTTAGATCTGGTTTTGAGACTAATCATATACTGTAAATTCAGTATTCTCATATCGATATGTAGGTTGGTGTGAAGGAAGAAGCGTTTACATACGAGTTCAGTAAAGTGAAGTACGTATGCATTTTAAGATAATGAATGATCAAGGTTGAGATTGGTTCTGCATGCTAATTCTGAAATATTGGTTTATTATTGTGTTCTAGTTATAGTGATCTCATTGTTCTTATTGAAATTTGGGTTAAGTTTATTTATGTTGATCTTTATGAAGATTTGTGTTGAAGTTGTGGGATCGAGTGTGAAAATTGATGAAACGTGGTCTACAATGGTTCTGAGGGATGAAGCCTTCAATATGGAAGCATAAGCTTCCTGCCAGTAGAAGCTAGTGTTCTAAGCAGGGGGTTGAAGCTCCCTTCTAGTAGTGGCTAGTAAACGAGATCAGGGGGTTGGAGCTCCCTTCCAGTAGAAACTAGAGTATGAAAGAAGGTTGTAGCCTTCTGCAGGTAGATTTCTGCATACTGATATGAGTCTACATTAGTACAATATTGTAAGTATTTTTCCATATAATAAATATTGAAGACAGAGACGAAAGTAGTGGTGGTTTTCTCCCGAATTGGGTTTCCACCTTCAAATCCCAGTGTTCATGTGTATTGCTTATGTGTGATCAGTTTTTATGTTCTAACTGCACATGCTTACTTCTTACTAAACATTTGATGAATGAATGATGCACTGATTTAAGTAAAGAATTATTGTCATAATAAGATCATTGGTCATACGCAAGTTTGATTAAAGATATTCGCGTGTATACACTAGTTGGGTTCATTAAAGTTGTGTATAGAAATCAGTAAGGAAAAACTAAAAATTTTAAGTAAGTTATAAATATTGATTCACCCCCACCCCCCCCCCCCCTCTTGGGGTATTTTTCTTCAACAATTGGTATCAAAGCTGGGTGTCCTTCGAAGAAGCTTAATCGCTAGAAGGAATATCAACTAACATGAGCAATCAAGATGTGATAAAGATCTATCATGCCTCCATCAAATGGAAACAATTTAATCTTCAGAAGACAAGACAAGATCCTATCTTCAGTCTCTTGGATCAGATGTATGGGCTATAGTTGAAGGAGGATATCAATATCCAGCTTCAATTCTAGTTGATCCAGCCGCAAGAAAGAACTATGAAACCAATACAAAGGCGGTCAATTTGTTATTGGGAAGTTTGGATGAATCAGAATTTGTCAAAGTCATGCAGTTGAATATAGCAAAGGAGATATGGGACAAAATAATTCTGAGCTATGAAGGTGATTCCAAGGTAAAAAGTGCTAAATTCCAAACTCTCATAATTCAATATGAAAAACTCAAAATGCATAATGAGGAAAGCATTGCTAGTTTCTTTTTACGTCTAGATGATATTGTAAATCATATGAGAAATCTGGGTGAAACCATAACTAACACTACTATAGTAGAAAAGGTTTTAAGATCTCTAACTCCCAAATTCGAGTGAAAAGTGTCTGCTTTATAAGAGAAGCAGGATCTACAAACTCTTACTATTGTTCAACTTCATGGGATTTTGACTGCATGTGAAATGAGGAAAGGAGGTCCATATGAAGTCAAAGAAGTTGTCTTTAGAGATATTGCAAAATGAAAGGAATTAAAATAACAAGAAGGATCAGGGTATGTTTCAAAAGAAGATGAGATAAATTTTGTAAAGAAGCTACAACTTGGCACTCGAAGGTTCGGAGGTAATCTCCCTTTTAAATTTTTTTCTTATGGAAGAGTTGGTCATTATGCTGCTAAATGTCCCCATAAAGATAACTATGAAAATGGAAATGAAGTGGCAAAAGGAAACAAGAAACGGTTTATCAATAGAAAAATCTATTATACTCATGAATATAGTGATGGTCTATCAAACAGTGAAGAAGGAGAATCTAATCAAGATATTAGATTGCTCATGGTTTTTGAAAAAGACTCTAGTGAGGCTAAAGATAATTTTATGGATGCATTAGAAGAAAATGGTTTTCTTGAAGAAATAGATCATCTCAAAATATGTTTGGAAAAAAAAAATTCCATAGATACTCTAAAGAATCAGCTTATATAAAAGGAGAAGCACAATGAGAAATTAGAATGTGAAATAGTAATTCTAAGAAAGGAAATTGAGAAAGTAAAAAAGTTAAATCTTAGATTTGCTAAAGGATCTGAAACCTTGGATGAAATTATCAAGGTACAACGCTCTCCTCTTGTAAAGACAAGCCTTGGATATATTGGAGAATCCTCTTAGTCTTCAGCAACAAGCTATCTAAATGCAGCTAAAGCCAGCCAACAACATTTTGTCACTCAGTAAAAGGTCAAAGAGACCACCCAGGTAAAGCATGACCACTTCAACTGAAGGAAGAACAATAACATAAATATCAATCAGAAAGTAAAAATAAATAGAAGGTTTCATGATCACATAAATTTCTTTTTTAATGGACAATGTTTCTCGTGTCATAATTTTGGTCATAAAGCTGCTCAATGTGTAGCATACAAAACCATCATGACCAGAGAAGCAAGAAAGCAAATAAATGAGACTGGAATAAAGAAGAATACTTATAAAAACTTTTCTCCTCTTCAAAATGAAATTTAATGTTCTTATTGCAATAACTTTGGACATGAAGAATCTGAATGCAAGAGCAAACTTTAGCCAAACGAGCATATACCTTCAAATTCCAAGGTATGGAGAAAGAAGGACTTACAGGTTGAAATATGTGGCATAGATATATTTTTAGAAGGGGAATAAAATCAATGGTACATTGATAGCGGATGCTCAAAACACATGACAGGTGATAAAAATAAACTCCTTTCATACAATGCTCTAGAGAAGGAAAAGAATGTTACCTTTGGAAATGACACTCCTGCTATCATTAAAGGAAAGGTTTTGTTTTTCTAAAATAAAAGGTAAAAGATAAAAATGTTATGTATGTGGATGGATTAAAGCATAACTTGTTGAGTGTGAAACAAATGTGTGATCAAGGAAATGAAGTTGTCTTTAGTTCAAAAGAATGTGTAGTACATGAACTTGACACAGGAAAAATGGTAATAAAAGTAACTAGAACACCAAGAAATCTGTATGTATTGAAAGGTGGCCAAGAGAAATGCTAATTAGGTAAATATTTAGAAAATTGGCTATGGCACAGAAGATTGGGACATTTGAGCTTCTCTCAAATAATAAAATCTAGCAGACTCAAAGTTGTTTGTGATCTTCCGATCATCACTCTTCCTGAGAGTAACATATGCAAATCATGCCAATTCAGTAAGCAAACCAAGGTGAAATTCAATGCCAAAGAAGAATCAGAAAGTAAACCTCCTTAACTTATACACACTGATCTATGTGGACTTGTAAGGAAAAATTCACCTCCTGGAGAACAATACTATTTTCTATTTATTGATGACTTCTCTAGAATGTGTTGGATCGGTTTATTAAAACATAAAGATGAAGCATTTGAAAATTTAAGATCTTAAAAGCTCTAGTTGAAAATGAATTAGATCTAAAAATCAAATGTCTTAGATTTGTCCAAGTAGGATAATATATATCATATGAATTCTTTTATTTATGTGAACATCATGGCATAAAAAGACAGTTGTATGTAGCTCGAACCCCACAACAAAATGGCGTGGCAGAAAGAATGAATAGAACAATTCAAAAAATGGCTCATGCTATGCTTGATGAATCTGTAACTCCCGATACCTTTTGGGGAGAAGAAGCACATACTGTAGTAAATATTCTTAACAAGGCTCATGTTCGTGTGAACAGTGATAAAACTCCTTATGAGCTCTGGTATGGTAATCTTCCCACTGTAAAGCATTTTAGAGTTTTTGGAAGCAAATTTTTTATCAAGAAGAATGATGAAAAACTTGGTAAGTTTGAGCCAAGAGCAGATGAAGGAATATTTCTTGGTTACTCTTCTAGAAGTAAAGCATATAAATGTTACAATAAAAGACTTCAGAAGATTGTTGAATGCATTGATGTTGTAATTGATAAGTCTTTCACAGCTCCTAAAAGGGAAATAACAATAACAAATGAAGATGATGATGATATATATTTTCCCTCATCAAATAGAAAAAATATAGAATGAGAACCCAATGAAACACCAGAAGAAGATATACCTAAAAAGGCTCCATCCACGTATGTTCAAAAGAATCATCCAAAATCCCAAATTCTGGGAGAAAATGGATCATGTGTCCATACAAGAATAACTCTTGCATGATCCCCTAGCTATCAAGCATTCTGATCCACACTAGAAAATTTGGCGGAAATTTCAACGGCCAATTCGTCGTTATTCCGACACATAGTCATCGCAAGAGTGACAGTTCGAGGGCGGAAAAACCGTGGTTTGTCATGCCGTCGCAGTTCCGACGCACGTAAAAAGTGTCACACTATCGACACTTCTTCCGTCGCTTCCGAACATGCGTCACTCTTCCGACGTCTCACAAACCGTCGCGCCTCCGACGTTTGTAAACTGTCGCACTTCCGATGAAATGTGGTTCGACGTTTGGAACGTCGCTCTTTCGACGCTTGTAAACGGTCGCAATTCTGACCCAATGTGGTCCGACGTTTTGGACGTCGCTCTTCCGACGTCTGTAAGATGTCGCAATGCCGACGATATGTGGTCCGACGTTTGGAACGTCGCTCTTCCGACGTTTGTAATCTGTCGCAATTCCGACGATATGTGGTCCGACGTTTAGAACGTCGCTCTTCCGACGTTTGTAATCTGTCGCAATTCCGACGAAATGTGGTCCGACGTTTTCATACTGTCTCTCTTCCGACGTTTCTAGGTTGTCGCAGTTCCGACGTCTACAAGGTGTCGGTAGACCGACGGAGGGTTCAATTTTTAAAAAAAAAATTGAAACTTTAAAAGACGAGAAACGTTGTTTTGAATATATTATATGAAGTAAAACAGTCCATGAAAGTGAAATAGCAGTATGTAGAATAGTAAAGCAACAGATAGAGTACCGACGTCCATTGTTCCAAATATAAATTAAAGTACCCAAAACCCTGCAACAGAGAAAAACGCTAATCATGTGAGGAGTGTGATATGTCCAAAATATAAAAAGACCATCAGACCATATCAATAAACCAGCAACATAGACCAGCATCGCTAGTTTTGAAGGCAGAGTGATAAACATTAATCATTTTTTTTTCACAAGAGAAAAAATGTTGTTTTCAATATATTATATGAAGTAAAACAGTCCATGAAGTCATTACATTTTCACATCTGAAGATTGGAACCCAAATATCCATCCAGAAAAGTGGAAGTCCCACCCCAGACAATGATAGAAAAATACCCCATGTCACATACAGGGACATGATATAAAACCCAGTAACGGTCCACATGGAGATTATCTACAAATCTGAGAAAGCATCCAAATATGCCCGAGGCATCTATAAGAAAGTGAAATAGCAGTATGTAGAATAGTAAAGCAACAGATAGAGTACCAACGTCCATTGTTCCAAATACAAATTAAAGTACCCAAAATCCTTGAACAGAGAAAAACACTAATCATGTGAGTGTGATATGTCCAAAATATAAAAATACCATCAAACCATATCAATAAACCAGCAACATAGACCAGCATCGCTAGTTTTGAAGGCAGAGTGATAAACATTAATCATTTTTTTTTCACAAGAGAAAAAACATTTTTTTTAATATATTATATGAAGTAAAACAGTCCATGAAGTCATTACATTTTCACATCTGAAGATTGGAACCCAAATATCCATCCAGAAAAGTGGAAGTCCCACCCCAGACAATGATAGAAAAATACCCCATGTCACATACAGGGACATGATATAAAACCCAGTAACGGTCCACATCGAGATTATCGACAATCTGAGAAAGAATCCAAATATGCCCGAGGCATCTATAAGAAAGTGAAATAGCAGTATGTAGAATAGTAAAGCAACAGATAGAGTACCGACGTCCATTGTTCCAAATACAAATTAAAGTACCCAAAATCCTTGAACAGAGAAAGACGCTAATCATGTGAGGAGTGTGATATGTCCAAAATATAAAAAGACCATCAGACCATATCAATAAACCAGCAACATAGACCAGCATCGCTAGTTTTGAAGGCAGAGTGATAAACATTAATCATTTTTTTTCACAAGAGAAAAAACGTTATTTTGAATATATTATATGAAGTAAAACAGTCCATGAAGTTATTACATTTTCACATCTGAAGATTGGAACCCAAATATCCATCCAGAAAAGTGGAAGTCCCACCCCAGACAGTGATAGAAAAATACCCCATGTCACATACAAGGACTTGATATAAAACCCAGCAACGGTCCACATGGAGATTATCGACAATCTGAGAAAGCATCCAAATATGCCCGAGGCATCTATAAGAAAGTGAAATAGCAGTATGTAGAATAGTAAAGCAACAGATAGAGTACCGACGTCCATTGTTCCAAATACAAATTAAAGTACCCTACCCAAAATCCTTGAACAGAGAAAAACGCTAATCATGTGAGGAGTGTGATATGTCCAAAATATAAAAAGACCATCGGACCATATCAATAAACCAGCAACATAGACCAGCATCGCTAGTTTTGAAGGCAGAGTGATAAACATTAATCATTTTTTTTTCACAAGAGAAAAAACGTTGTTTTGAATATATTATATGAAGTAAAACAGTCTATGAAGTCATTACATTTTCACATCTGAAGATTGGAACCCAAATATCCATCCAGAAAAGTGGAAGTCCCACCCCAGACAATGATAGAAAAATACCCATGTCACATACAGGGGCTTGATATAAAACCCAGTAACGGTCCACATGGAGATTATCGACAATCTGAGAAAGCATCCAAATATGCCCGAGGCATCTATAAGAAAGTGAAATAGCAGTATGTAGAATAGTAAAGCAACAGATAGAGTACCGACGTCCATTGTTCCAAATACAAATTAAAGTACCCAAAATCCTTGAACGGAGAAAAACGCTAATCATGTGAGGAGTGTGATATGTCCAAAATATAAAAAGACCATCAGACCATATCAATAAACCAGCAACATAGACAAGCATCGCTAGTTTTGAAAGCAGAATGATAAACATTAATCATTTTTTTTTCAGAAGAGAAAAAACGCTACTTTGAATATATTATATGAAGTAAAACAGTCCATGAAGTCATTACATTTTCACATCTGAAGATTGGAACCCAAATATCCATCCAGAAAAGTGGAAGTCCCACCCCGGACAATGATAGAAAAATACCCCATGTCACATACAGGGACATGATATAAAATCCAGTAACGGTCCACATGGAGATTATCGACAATCTGAGAAAGCATTCAAATATGCCAGAGGCATCTATAAGAAAGTGAAATAGTAGTATGTAGAACAGTAAAGCAACAGATAGAGTACCGACGTCCATTGTTCCAAATACAAATTAAAGTACCCAAAATCCTTGAACAGATCAAGAAAAACGCTAATCATGTGAGAATTCAAAGTAAAGTTAATCTATTAACATTGCAAATAAAATTACACCGAAGTCAAAAACATTGCCTAGCCATACTCATGGCAAATTTGTCATCAAAAAATCAAAAAATTAATAAGACTGCCCTCATACGGGGAAACCAGTTTTGAACGTTTAATTTACAGAATTCAAAAATATTACTTAAAGGTCCAGCACAGTAAAATAAACTAAAAGCAGCCCAATTAACTGGGCCTGCTAAGCAAGAAAAACAAATTAACCAAACTAATCCTCCGCTGGTTCCTCCACGATTCGACACCATCCTTCGGAAGGTCCAGGATCGCTAGGTGCTACCTCCACATGCATGCCACGGCTCCCCTCCTGAAGGCCCGAATGCTGGCCAGCTTTTTCCGAGCTCAGACCCGCCAGACGGGTGCATTCTTCCTTCGTTTGGGCCTCCTCGCAAAAGACCACAGTGACTAAAGCCGTGATTCTTGGGCGATTGAGAGAGCAATTAAAGGAAAATTGCGCAGTGCGCGTCGTGGGAGAAGGTGAACTAACGGTGGGGAAGCCAGGAGCAGGGGAATCCATACGGTGGCCAGATGCTACAAGCCGACCCCGCCCACTCCTAGTATTTGGATATCGACCTAAGTAATAATCACTGGACTGGCCGGAAGTCGACTCTATTGAGGGGCTGGAGGGAGCGCGTCGGGGTTGACGTCTAGTGCTCCCCTTGCGGCAACGCATCCTATGACGCACGCGAGGCATGGGTGCAATCTCAGGCGCAGTGGGCACAAGAGGAGACGAAGAAGCAGAATTGCAATTAACAGAGGAAGACAGATAGAGACAGAACCGAGAGAAATGCAAATATGCAGCAACGTCTAGGCAGAAGTTCAGCTGGCCACTTCTCCTTATCGTCACAGTTAGCAGGCAGTGTAATCCAGCAACCGGCTTGTCTGAAAAACCATGGCTAAACGCCATTTTGTCGACCCATCTGAAATGCAATCAAAGGACGCCCATCATAATTAATCTCTGATCATTAATAATGAGAGACGAAGGTCGGATCAAATTGGAGCGTGCGGAATCGCTAAGAGGAGTGGAGGTCCGATCTTGAACAGTGTTAAAAATTAATTAATGCAGATTTGATGTGAAAATTTAATTGAACAACGTTAAATGTTAATGCGATTGATATGAAATCGCCATATCCATGTCCCATCACCTTAAACACCATCGAATGCACCCGCAGCCAGGAGCAGGGCAAGTTTTTATTGAGGACACGTGGCAGAAATTGATTGGAGCGGATCTTTGTTTGGGCCGCTCGCGCAGTGGAAATCCGGACCCGTAAAATATTAGGGCGAATTTGATAAGAAATTCGCATCACAAAATTGGCCGACGTCAGCAGGCTATTTTGGAATGCGAATTTGGTTTGAATTATGGTTTATCGCCGTTTGAAGTCCGGCGGGCTCGACTTAAGAACAATTTTTTTTGATCCCATCTTATAAAATTTGTGTTGGTTTTCTTTGATAATACACATATTTATAATAAATCATGGGAATACCACACTAAACATGTGGAAAAATTATATAAATAATTATTGAGAACAATCATTTTTATGTAAAAATATCCAAGGCGAGGTCTGTGTAGAGAACCGGGGTCGTGAAAACTGTTCAAATATAAAAATCTCGCTTAATAAAGAGACAAAATTGTTGTGCTTTCGGAACCTGACCTGAGGATTGGACATGAGTTAACAAACAAAAGGATAGTGGAACCAGACTTGCACCCGTGGTCAAGCCCTCTACCAAAACCACGAGCGGAATCACAAAAGCGGGTTGCCCATATCGCACCGCTTTTGCGGAGTAGGCGGTATTTCCTATTCGCGAGCAATTCCATAGGGAATGCGACACGTGGCGAAGTGACCCCCGGAAAACCACCGTTTAACCCGCGCCATCGCACGTTAAAGCCCGACGTTGGAAGCCGAGTGAAATTGCCAAGAGTCGTTGATTTGGAAAAGGGCCATCGGACGGTGGTCGCACGTTGAACTTGCCCGGAGGTTAACTAAGGTGTGCGGAGGATAGCCAGGTACGATACGAGTGTTTGATTGGTTATTGATATATATAGGTGGGGCAGGAGTATAATGAAATTGTTTAATTAAACGATTGGCGGATAATTAGCATAAGTCTGGAGCGTGATTGTTGTAAGGCTGGGTGGTGAAATATAGAGCCGAAAGTTCATTACAAGTTATTTATTTAAAAAGACACGTGGAGTATAAATACAAAGTGTTGAAAGTTAAACATTGGTTATAAGGATTGGAGATAATATAAAGTCGGGAATATAAATTAAAGTCCAACCATTGTGGATAGTATTTATTTATAAAATTCTACGAATTTGATAAATAAACCCGAAGAAAGAAGAAGTCAATTAAGACTCAGGCTGGAGGAAAAGAACGGGGTACACCAAGGGAAAATGCTGACAGAGCGATTGTAGACACACCAGCTCTCCTTGGGGGTCCAATTTCAGTTTTGTTGCGTCACGCGATGATCTCTCTTCTCTGGCATTTACTTGTATTGAAGATCACTATTCTAGGAATAAGGAGTTATTTTCTCCAAAAATAACCCTAGCCAAACATTGACAATGCATCAAGGATGTCTTTCTATGCTTCATAAGTACATATGTTCTACTTCTAAATCATGTCTTGGAAGTGGTTGTTTTGCTGGAAATTATTCACCAGTTGGTTTCATACCAAAGTATTTTTCACATTTTCAGCATCCAATACATGAAAAGATAATGGTTTAAAACAACATAAATATTTGAAATTTTGCAAGAATTGTCTGGCACACTTTGAATATGAATTTTGAAGTCAAGTGCATGATGCTGTATGGGATCAAGTGTCATTTTGAATACCAAATGTTTCACAAGAAACTTCTCAACATGCTACCCTGCAGTAAGGATTAAATGACAATATTGCATCAACTATTTCCATAATAAAAGTGCACCTCGGCCATAAGACTAAACAACTACAAATGTTGTAGATGTAACAAGACCACACAATCAAATGTATTCCACAAGGCCAATACTATATGAAAAATGAAAAGGAGTTTGCAACCAAAAATACCTTAGGCAACTAATTCAATTAGATACACCAAACCATCAGCAAAAAGGAAAACCAGCCTACTCAAAAGGCAAGCGTTTACCTCCTTTGACAAAATTTTGAGTTCTGAAACAAAGGCCTTTATTGTCTTGTCAATGCCCCTAGTAATTTGAACGGGGTTTGCACCTGCTGCAACAACCTAAACAAAAAGGTTTCATTTCAAATTATTTTCCACAAATTTAAGATACAACCATTGTCGGTTTTGTATTTCCTAACAAGCTCATAAATTTTGACAAAAGAACCAAAATTTTTTAATACCTGATAGCAATTTTTTCACTCAAAAACTATCTTAGACTCAATAAGCCCAACCCAAAACTAAAAAACCAAACACCGTAAGACCCTACAAAAATGAATAGATGATCTTAATCTAGTACTATCGACAAAAAGTTACCTTTACACCCTCACTTATTAAACCCTGTGCTGTTGAATTTTAACTTCAACTGCTGCAGCAGAAGGACGGATGCAGCGGCAACATTTTTTTTTGGAGGTTGCTTGCATGCCATCCAGAAATTTAATTCAGCATTTAAAATTCCTGCAAGTTTTTTTTGTAGACGGCCACAGCCATATTTCTGTACAGGATTGTATTTAAACACAACAGCGAGCATTAACGCAATTCACCAACCAGAAATTAAACAAACAGAAATTTACCCGACAGTTTTGTAAATTCAAAAGGAGGACACGTGGAGCATTAATATTGGATCGCATGAAATTGAAGGGAATCTGAAAACCTGAAAACCGGACCCGAATTTTTATAGGGCACATTGGATTGAGAATTCGAGTTAAAATTAGGCAGACGTCAGCATCCCATTTTGGAACGCGAATTTGGTTTGAAATTCAATCTATTTAGACTTTTGAAGTCCGACGGAAAGGGTTCTTTAATGTTTTCATAGTTTAATATATACATATGTTATATATATATCATATGCGAAATGAAAGGTGGGCCATAGAATTTAGTTTTAATTTTATTTTTTTTAAAAGAGGGTTTATTATAATATGTTTTATATGTTCCGGCATATAAAAATAAAAAGGTTGAAAAAGCTTGGTAGTTTTTTTTATAGACAGTACGTAAATTTTTTATTACATAGCAGTGTGTAAAAAGTGAAAAATTGAGTGTAACTTTTTAAGTGTGTATGCACAGCAGCGCGAAAGGGAAAAACACAGCAGAGTGTCTTAGAGACGAGTATGTTTGTTTTGAACAGACAGTGAGTTGGTTTTATGCACTGCGTTTTGTAGCAGTCATAATTTTGTAATCCCTCTCAGTGAGGAAGTAGTGTAATAGTTTTTTTTTTTAGTTATTGAAGGGAATAGAAGTTTGTTTTCAAAGTATTGAAACTCTGTCTCCTGTCAAAGAAATTTTTATTTTCTCTGTGTTAGAGGAAGGGAGATTTATTCTCCATTCATTGTTCTGGAATTTTTCAATATTCCAACATGTGCAAGAACAACGGATGTTGTGGTTCCATCCCCAGCTAAATCATTTGTCTTTGCCGCAGCTTGCCTTACCAACTTGGCCCCAATATTTTCAACTGGGTCCTCTAATTCAACCAATAAAAAGGCCAAAACCATAGCATTGAGATACATTTCATTACACTGTCAATAACGATAAAATTTGACTCAGCCATAACCCTTTCCTTTTATTGTTGTGAAAAGCTTTATGCATTACTCTAATGTGGCTAGTCCATAGGCCAAGTAGACCATTGGGTAACAAATATGTTTCCTTTCACCTTTGAGTTTTCAAATTATGCCTACCAAATCTAAGACATTTAAGAGGGGGAACTAATACAACGTTAAAAACAAAACCAGAGCACACATCTACAAATTACCTCCTTAGCTACTGTCACACCATCATTAACTATTTTCGGAGAACCATGCTTGCTCTCCAAGACAACATTTTCCCTTCGCCCCAAGGGTGACTCCAACAAGATCAGCAAGTTTGTTCACACCGCCTGCAAGACAAATTGACAATGCTTTCAGTAAGTGTGCAATTGAATGCCAGACCATATGCCAAAACAACCCTCCATGAAAAATTAAAATAACACATTAAAATCGAATATAAGTGGACAAGGAAATATCCACCGCAGTGAAGTTTCACATGCAGGTGACCTTCCTTTAAACATAATTTTTTCTCTGACCTGCAATTTTTTTGTCACTGAGCCATCCTTGTTGAAGTACAACTCCTTTTCCATAGCTCTTGTATTAACTACCTTCTCTCTGTCACGTAATTTCAGAGTCCCTCTTCTGCTTGAGCGATTAAAGGAAATGGGTGAAAAAACTGAAAGAGAAGACAATTGTCTTCCATAATTATCAAACATTGCACCCAACTTCTTCCCCTTTCCATTGTTACCCAATGAGGTAGATGTGGAAATTGTTGTCATACCGCCCAAAGCAGAGGCCATCTTCTCTTATGCGGAATATAGAATTACAAGATCTTCATATTAGTATGAACCTTAAAAAACATGACTCCCATTGCTAAAAACCACTTTTAAGTTGTAACAGGCAAACTAAACAACTATCGCAACTTTTGGCAACTTCTGGAGCAGTAAGAGAGAAACAACCAAAGAGAAATACAACCACAATCCTCATTTTAATGAGACCGGACTATATATTTGCATTAAGATAATAGAAAGAAATCACGACTATATTAAGGCCAGCACAAAACAATCTTTAACCGGTGTCTCTCGCGGCCTTCAGGTTGCCATGCTAGAGGTTGCATATTTTTAATTTAAATTCTTGACCTCTCGTGCCCATCTATGAATGCATCCAATGGGATATCTACATCAAATGCTCCTTTATATCCTCAAAAACAAATTCCCTACTACAAGAGCACCAGTATTGATGGATCACCCCACACCATCCCACCCACTAGAAACGGTGAAAAAGGAAACCCGAGAAAACTTTTAAAATATCTCAAGATGACTATATGGGTGGTTCTTATGAATCAACCAACCATTCAGAACATGCTCATCAATCCAAACCATGAGTATTATGTGACAATATTCAAGGAGGCACTGAATCGGATTTCTGAAGCTATGTTAGAGAAACCCTAAACTCTCACTGAAAATAGGTGAAATGTGGCACCACTCAGGGATTGACATGTGCCAATTGGTACAAGTGGTAGACAATTAGCATGCTCAAACAACGAGGTGATGCAGGAATGACATGAGGGAGAAAATATCAGAAAAGCCCCAAATCTGGAGAACTAAAGCTCATCACCAACCTGAGATTGACAACTTTACATGATGTAACCTGTGAAATCGTAAATGGAGAAATCATAGTAACAATAAAGTAACCTATGTAACAATAAATTCGGATTCATCCTGGGAGTGGTAATGGGAGAAATCATAGTGAACAATAGGAAACATGCATAGTTGCTTACAATCAAATAGATGAAAAAACACATACAAAAAACCTAGATAATAATCATGAACAAGCTTAATATTGAATTATGAACAGTAAAGGAACTTACAAAATGTGACATTACGAACCTGGTCAAGCGCACAAGCAAAAATATCTTGGACATGACCCTGGTTGACAAGTTGTATTGCTCATGATGCAAGAGGATTTGTACCTGCACTGCCGAGTCAATCAAAATCCATCATTATCTATACAATAAATACAAGTAATTGATGTAGTATTTTTTACTCTAAGATGCATTCTTATGATAATGTTAGAACATATGTTGAAAATGTCAAAACATACCTCAATAAGCTCCTCTTCGTTTCAAGAACAATTTATTGAGTCGCATGAACTTGGAACAAGCCTCCCACGATCTGAAAGAGTAGCAACTAAGTCAACAGTGACTTTTTTGTTGCTACGCTGGATCAAGGGAGGTTTGCTCCAAGATTAAATCGCTCCAATAAATTATTCTCTACTAAACAGGGCCAACCACGTGAAGTTGGAAGCTCTTATGGCCCCTCCCCCCCCCCTCACATCACTCTCAATTCCCCAATACCCAATCTATATTTCATTTTTTACTTTCATGAGCATAAAAAAAAATATTCAATAGCTAATAAAAAAACAATTCAACAAAAAGTACGCAAGGAAACATTGCAATTAATGCTTGACATAAAAATAGTATGATAAATGAGTTTTTTATATAACGCAAAAAACATTCCAAGTATGGTAACGTTTGTCTTATAATAATACAATATTTTACATTGTCAAATTTTCTTTTTTCTTCTTCCTATTTTTAAAGCTCCTAATTACATCATCAATATCATCGTGCTCTGCTCCTGTTTCGTGCCTTTCAACCCGCACTGCTGACCTAGTTGCGTATTCACGATGTCTGGTCTCATCCAGTGACGGGGCATCGCCTACAAAAACAGATAATATTAAATTTTAATTGTCAGTTTTTAAATATCATTGAACTAGTTCGATAATATTAATAAAAAAAATTGCAATGAGATTATTTACCTGGTGCACCAGTTGTCGCCGCTGACCTAGTTGCGTAGTCACGATGTCCGGTCTCATCCAGTGATGGGGCATCGCCTACAAAAACAGATAATATTAAATTTTAATTGTCAGTTTTTAAATATCATTGAACTAGTTCGGTAATATTAATAAAAAAAATTGCAATGGGATTATTTACCTGGTGCACCAGTTGTCGCCGCTGACCTAGTTGCGTTGTCACGATGTCTGGTCTCATCCAGTGACGGGGCATCGCCTACAAAAACAGATAATATTAAATTTTAATTATCGGTTTTTAAATATCATTGAACTAGTTCGGTAATATTAATAAAAAAAATTGCAATGAGATTATTTACCTGGTGCACCAGTTGTCGCCGTTGGGACTGTTGCCCTGTCTTCCTCTCTGGTGGTAAGATCCTCAAGGGAAACATTCTCTGCCATTTAAACAAAAAATGTTATAAGGACAACCATCAAGGTATAATTAGAAAAAATTATAAGTGGAAATTAATTACCGTCACGGCCCTCACTGATAGTAGCATTGTCGGCTTGGTCCCCACTACAATGATCAGGTTGCACGTGAGGATCATCTACATCTGGCTCTAAAACTGGGTTATTTGCCTCGTCGGTAGTGCTGCTCCCCTGATTTAAACAAATTTGTTAGACATTAAATTTATGGATGAAAACAAACATATTGAAAGGTTAATGTTTTACCTTATCAGGCATTCTGGATCTTGGGACCTACCCCAAGTTTCTGCGACGTTCAACTACAGCTTGATAGCCGAAATGGAAAGCGATATTTTTATCTTCCTCTATAGTTTCTGTTTCGAAGTCATCACCCTACATTACATATGATTGTGTATTTTTAATCATATTTGATAGGATTACAAAAACGTTGGAAGGCGATACAATTAATTATAAGATGTTTAGCTACTTAATTACAATTCTTGCAGCTAATTTCAAGTAGCCACCCTGGTCGAGCTTGTGATGGCCCTTTTTCTCAATCCTAGCTTTGGTTGCCTTTGAGGTGTCGGGCAACCTAGCATCAAAAGATTGAAGTCAGATATGACGTAGCACACTTTTATTTTAGACATAAAGAAAATTAAAGCTATTGAATTAAAGTTGTAATTTACCTTGCGGGTCCAGTTGGCATTTTTCCTTCTTTCTTTGCCCTTTTCTCTTTTCCGTCATGGATGAGTGCTCTCCACTCACTCTCTAAAACTACGAGAGGATGCTCATATCTAGGGTTAAATTGCAATTGCGTCCTATAGGTGTCCCTGGTATATTTCAAATATTTGCCGGCGACCCGAGCCACCGCTATTCTGTCAAATGTGCCGACCCCAAAAAGGGCTTCTAGATAATCTAGAAGTTCTTTTTTCAGGTTGGAATTCTGGGAATTCCACCCTTTACGTATGGTTGGGCCAAAAATTACCAACGCATGGCTCTCCAGAATCCTGTAGAACTCATTGTTTCCTACACAGAATAAAACCAAAAAAAAAAAAAAGAAGATATTATCATTAATTTAAAAATAAAAATCATGATAAATATGTTTTAGATAAAGTACATGAAATAGTTAAAATATTAAAATTTACCTGGGAGTTGTACATGCTTTATAGGGACACCCTCATCATTCACCAACAATGTACCATTAATGGTCCCTGTGGAGCTGACACGTGTAGCTCCAGGAAACGCAATAATGTAGTTGGCCATATCAGCCTCATCATTGCCAACACGTTCAGCGGTTGGCTGGGTGTCTGCTTGGGCAGGGTGTGTTTCTTGGCTGGCACCTAAAGGAGTGGAAGGTGTACGAGAGGGTTGTTGGGCAATATCTTGCCCTTGTGTCCCACTACCACCAACACCGGGTTCAGCAAATGCCAGAAAATGCTACATACAAAAGAACTTTTTGTTAGTTTAGTCAATGTAAAAATTAAAAATCAAACTATCACAATTCATCTCATGCAGAACAAAAAAAATATCCTTTTGACTTTTTATTATTACCTAATATCTTTCTAGCTGCCTCATAAGATGTTGTATCCTCTCTTCTGTTTCAGGTGTTTGAGGCGTGTCTATCAAAGCATTAAATTCCGACCTTGCATCTCGTGCCTTTTTTTGCAACAAGAACACTAGAGATAGGGATGAAGAAAGCTCTTCCTCAAAGAGGGAATCATCAGGCGTACCATGGCTAGGTGTCCGCATATTTGAACAAAATTAATATTATTTCAATTATGTAAATAACTAAAATACCTGAAGATAGAGCAATGCTGGCACTTTACATGTTCTTCCGCTGGCCTCTTTCTGCGATCATCCCGTCTTGGGGTTGTTCCTGTACTGCCCTGATCAGTCTGCCACATTGCAATAAAATTATAAATGTAAAAACTTGAAAACAATATCTAACTTGAAAACACAAAATGAAAACTGAAATAATTTCTAATAAGACACCGGAAGACAGAGTTAGAGTTTCAATTATGCCTTGCATTGAATTCAGTCCTGGAAACATGTCATTGCACATTAAGGCACCCAAACATTCAATCCACAAATGATATATTTAAGTAGGCTTCTCCTATTCTGGGAAAACACCATACCTATAATGCATTCACTTGCATGTATAAAGGGAAAGAAAAACATGTTTTCATACAACGGTGACAAAGGCATCTTGGGGAAAGGTATCTTCACTTTTTATTTATGTTGTTCACCCACACCACTCTCGTGTTTTCACTAATCTTGTTTTGTCATTTTTGGATTCAAATTAAGTTAAGGCCTTAAGTATTTTTTGACCTTTCGGTGTATTTTTTATAAGTGGCATGTATGGATTTTCCATTAATTCTGCACTTTTTCTCTTCATGCGCATGTTTCCCTGGAAATCAAATGCATGATTTAGTCACATACATTTAACAAGTTGTTGGATCAACTCCATAGGAAATATCATGTTTCCTATTCAATCAAAATTTATCTCAGTTAGGGTAGGTAGGAAGGTTTTCCCTTTGTATTAATAGGGCACTTCTAGCTTGCATTTTTATTATATGTTTCAAATTTAGTGTCGTTTCAATTAGGGCATGATTTTTTGCAACTTTCAAGGTGAGAATGAACAAAGACAAATTTTTGTGATGGATGACTGTATATGACTCCATGGCCAGAGGAAAAGGCACTAATATACTTCTTCAAATATCTATAGTTCTCATTCACCTCATACGGAGATGGTCCCTGATTTTGAGCCAAATGTTGCAGCAAAAAGCTCCCCCCCTCCATAATTTGATATTCAATGGAAATTTCTTAAATTGATGATGGGGCAAGATTATGGAACATTAGCACATACATATGTAATGGAATTCCAAGATCATGATATATGTTTGCATATGTTTATGGCAATGTTCCACCAAGTCCCCTGGAGGTGGGAGCGAGGGGACGAGGGAGCGCGGGAGCGGCCTATGCAAAAGCTCCCTACCAATTTTCAGGAAACGTGGGGGACGTCGGGGTCATAAAAATTATAAAATTTAATATTTAAAATGTAACTATATTTTTGCAAGGAATGTATATACAGTCATCATACACTTGCATCATGAAAGATAAATCATAAATGATAAAATTACAAATCGATGAATGATGAATCATATAATTGAAACAAATTTAAAAGTTAAAAGTTAAAACATACATCATACGATCATGCATGTAAGTTTGTAAGTTTGTAACTATATAATCATTAATGTAACTACTAACAATGTACAATGAAAATAAAGTTTAAGATATCATATGACATATTATATCAAGATTCAAAATAGAGTTTAAACTCAAGTTTACAACTCAAGTCTGAAACATAAAACTTAAACACAAATAAGTTATGTCTGAAACATAAAACATAAAACATAACATATGAATATCAAATGATATCATCATACTGATAAATGAGCATAAATGCTCAAGTTAATGCCCCACTAGTCTCTGCATCCAACTTCTGCACGAATACATCAAGATCAACCATGTCACCATCTGAATCAGAATCACTTGGATTCTCAAATATGCTAAGTGGCACATCAAATTTTAACACGAAACCATAAACTAAAAGGGGCGGTGAGGGGACGTGAGGGGGCGTGAGGGAAACATCCCCTAGAAGTCCCCAAGACCCCGGAGCGCGAGGGGGCGAGGAATCTAGACCCCTAGGTGGGGGGCGAGACCCCGTGTAACATTGGTTTATGGAGGTGGTGGAGCAAAAAAGAGCTCAAATAGAGCTGAAATTTTTCACATAAAAAGGACTGTGGGCTTGACTAATGGTTCCATTTAAAAAATGATATCTAGACAGAGAATAAGTGTAGCATGCAAACATGCATTGAAAATCCATCTGAGTTTGCATTGTATTACTTATGATGGATTCAAAATTGGGTTTCAAAATGCCAGGTTATGGCATGATTTTGTCGAGAAACCCTTAGTTGGATTCTCATGTTGGTTTAATTTATATTTTAAGTTTGTTTTTCAATATTTGGGTGATAGTAACTCATGAACTAGGTTACCAATGTGTAACAATCATATTTCAAGAATAAAGTTGTGATTTTTTTTATATTATTATTATTATCTATTAGCTACGATTATTGACACCTAATGCCTGGAATTTTGACATCTTGATAGCATGGATAATTTCGAAAATGTTTCTAGTAATGTTAACATAATAACTATCATTACGTGTCTTTACTTTTGTCACCATAATAGACCTGTGATATGGACTCATCACACAACTTCATATGATATGTCCCAACAAGTTCAAACTGGTTGAACCTACCTCATAGTGTGGTTATTAAGGACAAGTTGCTTGGTATATAACTCGATAGCATAGACCGCGTTGCAGTTCTAAAAAAAATCCTCAAGTGTCAAAAAAACTTCACAATATGTTCTACTATAAAGCCTTTTGGGATACCTGAAATAATATATGTATCATTGATGACTTTTAAAGTATGACAAGATCCGGAGGGAAAGGAAATCAATGGAAGAGTGATCCACCAATGAGAACCTAGAATTTAGCATCAGATGAGTTAGAGTCTAGGAAATTGAAACCCTATAATTTTAATTAGTGATGAAGGACATCATATAGGTAATTATATTTTCATGTAGAATAATCTGTTAATTCAAATTTAAACTACATAATATGAAAGGCATACCATAAATTTTTCCACGTAAGTCCAAACAACCTATAAAAAAGGAAAACCTTCTTTTTCCATGGGAAATAATTTACCTTTCCTTTTTCAAGACAATCTAAATCACAAAAAATATGAACTATACTGCACACATTCTTGGATAATGTGAAAGTGGAAAAAGAATACCCTACACAAGTGATGCACACATGTACATTTGTTTGAACACTAATAGATTTTTGTAGTTGAAATGCAATGCTTGTTTTCATTTAAATGTAGGGTTTTTAAAGCAGGGAGAAATAATGGCTGCCAAATTAATAAGCATTTCTTTGGGAAAAATTTTAATCTTGTATTGGGTGATGAAGATAATAGAGGATATTGAATCTTGATTCTCGACATCTAGAGAGAACCCTACAGCCTAACACAATCCAATGGAATTGACCAAAAAAACCCAAATAGAGTCAACCCTACTATAGGAGGAAGGGCCTTCAGTAAGAACTTACCATTTTGCAAGAGCTGAGGGCGAATGTTGTTCTGCAAGAGCTGAGGGCGAACGCTGAGGGCGAATGCTGAGGGAAATGTTGTTTCCGTGAAGAGCCGAGGGTGAATGCGGTGGCGACGTCGGTTTCCGAAAGAGATGAGGGTTAATCCAGGGAAAATGTCGTTATGCAAGAGTCGGTGGCTGTAACGCCGAGGGCGACCGGCCGTTCAAGAGCCTGTGGCAAATGCCGAGGGCGAATGCTGTTCTGCAAGAGCTGAGGCCGAATGCTGAGGGCGAATGGTGTTCTGCAAGAGCGGAGGGTGAATGCGCGCGTGATATCATACGTTAATGTAGCACACATGTACATTTGAACACTAATAGATTTTTGTAGTTGAAATGCAATGCTTGTTTTCATTTAAATGTAGGGTTTTTAAAGCAGGGAGAAATAATGGCTGCCAAATTAATAAGCGTTTCTTTGGGAAAAATTTAAATCTTGTATCGGGTGATGAAGATAATAGAGGGTATTGAATCTTGATTCTTGACATCTAGAGAGAACCCTACAGCCTAACACAATCCAATGGAATTGACCAAAAAAACCCAAATAGAGTCAACCCTACTATAGGAGGAAGGGCTTGCAGTAAGAACTTACCATTTTGCAAGAGCTGAGGGCGAATGTTGTTCTGCAAGAGCTGAGGGCGAATTTTGTTCTACAAGAGCTGAGGGCGAACGCTGAGGGCGAATGCTGAGGGAAAATGTTGTTCTGCAAGAGCTGAGCGCGAATGCTGAGGGAAAATGTTGTTTTGCAAGAGCAGAGGGCGAATGCGCGCGTGATATCAGACGTTAATGTAGCTATTGCGACAAATACGAAACAATAAAATCATTTTTATGTAGCGCGCATATAAGTTTTGAATTTTTATGTAGCGCGCATATAAGTTTGGTATTTTTATGTAGCGCGAAAATAAGTGTCGTTATACCGACGGCGGAAAAGGCGTCGCTATTACGACGGGTGCCTCCAAACGTCGCAATGGCGACACCTAGACATTGTGTCGCAGTTGCGACGTTTAGAGTCGTCTCAATAGCGACGCTTTGGGCCATGGTGTCGCAATTGCGACGTCTTCCTCTAAACGTCGCAATTGCGACACGTTTTTAAGTGTCGGTATTGCGACACTTTTCTATAGACGTCGGTATAGCGACGGTTTCGGGCGGGATGGAAAAAATTTGGGAAAATTTTCGACATTTGGTCAAAAGCGTCGGAAACAGGTGTCGGAATTTCCGCCAAATGTAGTAGTGAATCAATAACTACGAATGTAAATCAAGCTAGTAAATATGAACGTTGGATTCAAGCCATGAATGGAGAACTTGACCAGATTGAAAAGAATCATACTTGGGAAATGGTTCCAAGACCTCTTGATAAAAAAATTATTGGAACAAAATGGATATTTTAAAACAAGTTAAATGAAAATGGAGATGTTATTAGAAACAAAGCTAGACTTTTTTGTAAAGGATATTCTCAACAAGAAGGTATAGACTTTGAAGAAACATTTGCACCTGTATCCAAACTTGAGGCTGTAAGAATGTTTCTTGCTTTTTCAAGTTTTCAACAATTCAAAGTTTATCAAATGGATGTAAAATATACTTTCCTCAATGGTGATCTAGAAGAAGAAGTTTATATAGAGCAACTAGAAGGATTCATTCTGGGAAATTATTAAAAACTTGTTTTCAAACTTAAAAAGGCTTTATATGGTTTATTAAAGAGCTTCTTGGATTATCCATAGTATTAAGGAACAT